>PQFF01000459.1:2456-27169 GCA_003547095.1 Diversispora epigaea | reverse complement strand
CGGTCGAATTTAAGATAAATTTTTGCGAAAAGAGTATATTTTCAAAATGTCCATTTCGACAATAAAACAGCATCAAAATATTGTATAAATTTCAGCACGAATTCGGAAATTCCGAATTTTGGTCGAAACTTAAAAATCACTTCAAAATTTTCTAAAATTTCTAAGAGCCAATTTTTTTTAACAATCAGCCGAAAGTTAACCGAATTTTGATATTGACAATATTGTGAATGAAATATGCTTATTTTATATATAATTCTTAAATGTCTAATAATCGGCAAGAAACAAGAATTCTTTTAATAAATTCTGAATTTTTGCCGAATTTTATTAATAAGCCGAAATATCATATTTTCGAAATGGATAAGCTGAATTTAGGCAGAATTGTTCCGAAATTTTATATTTCCGAAATGTCCATTTCGACAACAAAACAGCGTATCAAAATATTGTACCAAATTTCAGCACGAATTCAGAAATTCCAAATTTTGGTCGAAACTTAACTTAAAGTTGATTTTTAAGTTTCGACCAAAATTCAGAATTTCCGAATTTTGGCTGAAATTTATTAATGGCCGAATTTAGGCTGATTTTTTTTGGCTATCAGCCGAAAGTCGGCCGAATTTTGATATTGCCGATTTGCCTCATTTCGACTAGTGATACTTGCCTTTGTGTAGTTATATCGAAGATGTATTTGTAATAAAGTTCTAGATGAAGTTGACAAAATAAACGATTTTTTACGCGTACCTTAATACATATAACGTGATCATCGTCTGTACCACTTTTACAATTGCTACATCAACGATTGCATATTAAATTTCTCAAGTAATACATTTTATGAGAAAAAATTATTTTTGGCAAAAGTTCCGAACATTCAATTAAAGTATAAATATTTTGGTTGTGAAATTACATTTCAATGAATCAACTCCTGGGCTTGTAAACCAAAAACTATTTTTCCATAAAGATTTCCTTTTCGAGAAATCAAAACGGATAACTAATAATTATCAACCAATATATATTCACCAACAATAAATGTAACGAACTGTTGTATATTTCGTATAGGTATAATTGACAGTCATTTTAATTCTATCCAGAATCGCTAACAAATGAACCAGATAGATAATTTAGACAAACGAAAAACAGATAGTGTAAGCAATAGTATAGAAACAATAGATAGATTTAATTCTTTTCGATTTTTATTACGATTAATAAAGCAAAGTCACATTAACGCGATTTTTTGATAAACTAATATTTTTTCATATAAATAAACTTTTGCATCAGGAAATTTTTTATGTCAGAAGTTATTGTAATAATTTCGTTTTCAAAGGTTATTGAAGGTTATCGGACCAATAACCTTCGCAAATATTACGTTTATTATGATAAAGTGAAGGTTATTGAAGGTTATCGATATTAATAACCTCCGGAGTATTATGTTTTATTAATAAAAATGAAGATTTTCGGTACCAATAACCTTCGTAAATATTACATTTATGTTGGAGATATTTGAAGGTTATCGGAGTGAAGGACTTCGAAGGCTTACGTTTAAAAAAATTTACTGATGTGAATATAACAGTGTAAAATAATAGTAAGTATACAATCCACAATTGATTCTTTGAAAGAGTTAAATTTTAAGCTCGTTCACCAAATTGATGGACTTAGAAAGAAAAATACTGAGGTCAAGGGCGAAAACACAAGATTGAAACAAGTTATAGAAGAAAATGCTATGCTTAAGATCAGATTCGAAGAACTAGAAAATAAAAACAAAACAGATATCGCCAAGCTCACTGCTGAAAATACTAAGCTTAAAGACAGGGTCACAAAATTGGAATAGAAGCAGGTCCGAATCATTACTAATGAACAAGAGGCACCTTCTACAAAAAATATTTTACAGTCTCCAGATTATTCAAAATTATCATTAAATATCCAGATCTAGGTACAAAGTACTATTTCTTCTGAAATAAAAGATGAACCTAAAGGACTATTATCCATTCCGTCATCTATTGAGGGTCATTGTGAAGAGGAGGAGAAAAACATTACTCCTGATCCCTTATCCGAACTAGAACATAGCTTGACGAATTTTCAACAAAATCTGAAACAATCGCAACCTCTTTATCACAAGACATTATCAATGATGATTCAGCCGAGATTTTTGAATTTGTAGAAACGATACATAGAGAAAAGATCAGTAATGAAATAAGAAAAAGAAATCGGGAAAAGAAACTTCAGAGTCAAGGATCAATACAAAACACATCTTCCTCTTCCAATATACAAAATGAAGTAAATTCTGTTATCGGCAGAGCCGGCATGGCCGAAATTATTTAACGCAAGAATTTTGAGATTAGAAAGAAACATTTTAAATAGTTACCTAGATACTATTTTTCGTTCAACTCACTTTTCATATATTTATATATTCACTCATATGTCACCAGTAATTATTGATCCCAACTCGAATTAGCATTACGTTCGAAATGGTGTAAAGATAGTTTATTTTTAGTGAGACTCGAGATCAGCGAAAAAAGTGAAAATGAATTTCGTTTAATCAAAAATATCCAATGGTTGTATATGTGAGAAATTAGGTCACACAAAAAAAAAACATGCAAGGTTAACATCGCATCCAATATGCGAGTACACGTGAAATATTACGGAAAAAAAATTTATATATAAAAAAATCTGATTATCGTGACACGTTTAAATATCTTAATGAATTATAACAAATTCAGGTGATACATTTTCAAATATACATATAGTTCAGTATAGGGATGGTAGGCGCAATACGAATTGAGCCAGGAATTTAGTCAGATTTAATTTAGCCAATTGAGCCCAGAATTTAGCCACGGCGCAATCAGGCGCAATGGCTAAATTCTGGCGCAAAGGCTAAATAATGGCGCAATTCTGATTATACGTGTTGCCCAAATCCCAAATAATTTGAGATTTGGGACGCCAAAATGCACAAATTACTAGTATTTGGGATTTCGGCAAAAAATACTAATTGTAATTTGGGATTTGGGATTTGGGATTTGGGATTTCGGCATTTGGGATTTCGGCATTTGGATTTTGAATTTGGGCGGCAGGTATAATTCTGATTGGCTGGCGCAATTATAAAATTTATTAAATAATTATTTTTAAATTTTTAAAAATAATTAATTTTAGCTTTAATTTCAAATCAATTTTACATGACTAGGAGCGATTTTCTACTATGATATTCCTATGACAGATCGAAAGATCTGGTTCTTATCTACAAGATGATATATATTTCATTTCTGTAACATTAAAATTTTTTTTTTTTTTTTTTTTTTGAGACTAGTAAGGTCTTATCTTTATTTAATAAATATAAATTATATACATAAATTGAGTACAAAATAGATATAATCTTATACATATTGAAAAATAAAAAAAGACTAAAAACAGCTAATAACTATTTTACCGCCTGACCAGTTACTACAAAATAATAGAATTATTCCGAAGAGGTCAAGACCCCACATTCGTCTATGTTATAAAGAAGGTCATGCATATCATGACCTTGAAAAAAAATATTATTTATAATTGTATCTGTTAGTGTCTCGGCCGATTCCTTAAGGTTTTGTTTAAAAGATTTATATTCATCTGAAATTAGTTTGAGTTTTTTCTTGCGTTGTCGTTTGTTTTCTTTAGTGATATTTGCTTGCTCGCTTTCCCATTTTAAAAATTCTTTACATCTGTCGAGCCATCTTTCCCATTTGAGGTCCCTTAGTTTAAGAGAAGTGTCTCTGATTATCTGTGTTGCTTCTGAGTTATTGACTATTCTGGTGAGCAATTTTTTTAGAAGCTTAGGTATTAACCCTCTGATAATATCTATGAAGCTAAATCTGTTTTGTTGTTCCGGTATATTTGATTGTCTTCTTACATCAATTGTGTGAAAGCTGCTGGATGTTATTATGTTGGTAATCTTTTGTTTTTTACATGTTCCTTTGAGGTTTACTACCTCGGTTACGATGTTGTTTAAGAAACTTTTTTGTAAGATTGTTTTGTAGTCTTTGCACATAAACACGTGGATACTGTCTTCTTTGTGTTCGCTGCAGGCGACGCACGTATTATCCGTGTATAGGTCAGGTCTTCTTTCGTGTAATAATGCTTTTGTTGGGAGTTCATCATTTAACAATTTTATGCTGAATTTCCTGTTTCTGTGATCTGTATAGGAGGTTGTTAGATTTGTAACGTTGGTTTCGTGTATGAGTTGAAAGGTGGTTTTCCAGTCCGTTGCTTGTTGTATGCTTCTATTGTTCCATTTAATTGTCCTGCCAAGTGTGGCCCATGCCATGTGATGTGCGACCTGGGTTTGTGTACGAATAACTTCCCTTGTTGGTAAATCTATGACCTGGTTGTTCCATTTGATCAGTACTTTCTCGCTGATATAGTTGTGGTTAAGTCTTAATTCTTCTCCGTATTTTGCTCCCCATTTCGCGAGTTTGTCAACCTCGTTGTTATTTTTGTTTCCTTTGTGAGCTTTTACTTTTATGTATTCGATATGTATATCTTTTTGTACGGTGAGGTTTTTGATAGTCTTTATCATGTTGGAGTTTTTGTATTTCTGCGTTTTCTTCTTGTGTGCAGGTGACTCAATATTTTTAATAGCATCTATGCTGGCTTGGCTATCCGTATATAATTTTGCTTTGGAAGAGTAGGGTAGCATTTTTAGAGCGAGTAATATAGCCCATAGTTCTGCTTTTGTAGACGATATGGGTCCTCCCGATACCCTAGTTCCGATAGATTTTGCGTGTATTTCTTGGTTTAATGTTGTAAACTGGATTATGACGCCAGCACCCATTTGTCGGGGTTGTTTTGTAATTTTGTTAGTATTGTCATTGTTCTGTGTATTTTTTTTCTTCATTTTGCTGGTTAAGGAGCCGTCTGTGTAAATGTCAAAGTTGTCAAATTCTTCAATTTCCGATGCGATGGATTTTATCTGTTGCATAGTCGCTATTGGGGCAAGGATGATGTTTTCGTTTAGAGAATGTTCGCTTTTCTCTATGCCATGTCCGTTGTTGTTGGTACTTCTTGTTGTTGTTGCAGACTCTTCTATTTCGTGTAAGTATATTCTCAGAGATTCCGGAGAATTCTTCACTCGTGCCCTTCTTTTGTTTCCCGTGTTTTTCCGTTTAGAGTAACAAACCTCGGTTATAGGGAGGGATATTAGATTTTTGGTTTCGGCTGATGTTATGCAGTTTTTTACTATTCCAGTTTGGTTGTATTTAGCTTTTTGTGTTGTAGTTTCTTCACTGAGGTGACAACCATGACATGGTTGTAAGATAGATGTAGGTTCCTCGTTTATTATTTCATTGATTAGGTGTTTGATTATGATTTTGGACCCTTCCGTATCTTGCGGCTTTTTGTATATTTTTCCCTGTACTATTTCATCATGTTTTGTCCAGACCACCGCTTGTCCCCGTTTCTGCTGTTCTTTGCCTAGTCTGGTTAGATTATTTGCTGTGTTGCGATGTTCTCTGGGCTTTGGTTAAACTCGATTGCTTCGATTAGTTCATTCCACCAGTTTCTAGGTTTGCGAGGTTTAATGTCATAGCTGGTTTGTGTCCAATGGAGCGTGTGTTCATAATTCGCGTTGAGCAATTGGTTCGTATACATTATGTTGTACTGTTTTAGGTGATCTCTGTGTTTGAGAAACCACTTGGCGTCTAATGTTGAGTAGTCGTCGTGTGCCAAATGCCATATTGAGTACGTACCTCCTGTAGGGATAATTGGGATGTCTCCCTTGATCGTGTCTTGTATTTGGATATTGTGAGTCGCCAGTAGTTTGACCGTTTCACCGCTTAAGTTCTTATGACGTTGATTGAATTGCGAGATGACTCTAGGGCTCCAGAGTTTCTCTGATGTCCACAAATTATTCTGCAATTGTTGTATCCTAATCCTAGTGGTTTCTCCACTGTCGTTATCATTGTTGATTCTACGGGTAAATTCTAGTCCCTGCATTTGTAGTTGCCGATCTTTGATGCTAAAAAGTTTATAACCTGTTTGCGAGTGGAGGAGAGCGTCTGGAAATGTTGCCGCTAAACCGCATTTTTGTTTAAATAGTTTTTTCATCATTCTGTTGATTTCATCGCACTTACTTTCGATAATAATTAAGTCAGTAAGTAAATATTCTATTTTGGGAAAAATGACCTGATTTATCAAATAACGTGTTTGTTTGTCTGTTAGGTTCTTAAAACGTAGTAGGTTCATTATCGTTTGTAATTTTGTTTGGATTAGGTTTTTCTGGTGGGTTTTGCGTCCATCTTCTGTTATCCATATGCCCAAATATCTGACGGCGTCTTGTGGTCCTACAGGTTTAATGACCGTCCCCGCGAACTCTATACCTTGCTTGATTTCACGCTCTGTGGTCGCATTTTGCCTATTCCTTATGACAATTAGATCCGATTTGCTGGCGTTGATTTGTATCCCCGTAATGTCGAAGAATTCTTCTACTGTTTTCAGGATTTCTTCCATTGAAGATTTATTGTTAGTAATCCAAACTGTGTCATCCATGTAGGCTAGCGCTGGAACGTGTAGGTTCCAGTCTCTTTTTTCCCCAGTGTTGACGTTGTCGTATATGGTGGTGGAGATCCGATAGCCTAAGTTGAGTGATTCAATAGCTGATAATAAGGGGTCGTAAAATATGCACCACAAAAGGGGTGAGATGGAGTCTCCTTGGTCTATTCCCTTTGTGACAGTGTATTCGTCTGTTTTCCCAAATTCTGTGATTCCCCTATTAACCCGGTTGGATAAGATGTTTCGTATGATTTTCCGTATTTTGCTAGGTATTTTAATCCGTTTCATTGCCCATATAAGGTTGTCTACATCTACTGTGTCGAACGCCTTTTTTATGTCTTGAAATAGTATCCATTGTTCGTTTCCTTTTTCTCTTGCGTCTTCCATGATATTGTTTAAAACGTGTATGGGGAACGCTGTACGTCCTCCTGGAAGGCCTGCATAGTTGGCGTGGTTAAGTACTTTATTCTCCATGAGTGTGTTAGCTAGTCTACTATTTATAATTTTAGTAAAAAGTTTTCGCATAGTTTCCATAAGTGTGATCGGTCTTGTGATTTCGAGATGTCCTTCCCAGTCTTTAGGTTTTGGGATTAGTACTACATTGCTTTGACTCCATCCTTGGGGAGTGTTTCCGCTTTCTAATATCTGNTTCTTCTTGTGTTATAGACATTGTGACTTTGTCGTATATACTTTCGTCAATTGTTTGTTTGGGCTTGTATTGATTCTGCCAAAATTGACTGATTGTTTCAGGTACCGTTTTGCCGTTTTTCGTCCAGTTCTGTAGATGAAGTCTTACTTGTTTTCTCACTAGGGTTGGGTTTGTGATAATGTCGATGGTTCCGTCCGGGAGTGTTTGGACTACTCTGTCTACTATTATTCTTTTGTGGCTTGTTTCGAAGACACTGTTAATCATTTTTTTGGGGCAATTATGCAATGCTTCTTGTCTTTTTTCGATATGTCTTCTGATCTGTTTGGATCTTTCCGTATTTGCTCTTTGTTTGATTAGGCTGCGCATGTTTTTCAGTTGTGTTGTTAGGGACTGGTACCATGTCAGTTGTGCTGTGGTATTGCCGTGTACTGGGTAATTCTGGAGTAGACCTGGTTGTTTTTCGGTTAGCTGTGTCTGCATTTGGTCGAACTTTATTTGTTGTTTGTGTGTGGCATTTTTTAAAATGATTACATGTTTTCCGGTTTTACTCAATTTTCGAAGTGTTTTAAGTAGGGGATATTGCGGATCCTTGTGCCAATTGATAGTTACTCTGTTTTTGGGTTCTTTTGCTTTAGTTAAATATTTATGTCCTGTTGATAAGATCTTGGTGGTAAAGAAGGTCCATTGATTGTCAATTGTGATTTCCCTCTGGTCCTTATTGGTGTCGTTAAAAAAGTGATCTTCTAATGCCGTCTCAAAATCTTCCCATTGTTTAGGAGTTGTACTTTTGAGATTCCATAGGCGCTTAGTGTGTCCGTGTTTGCGATTCTTGTTGTACTGTTTGTTGTTGGTGTACTTCCTGTTGTTAATGCTAATTGTCATGGCGTTATGGTCACTGTAAGCCGAGAATTCTGTGTCAATTATTTTGGCGTTTATTAAGTTGTCTGCGTTGTCCATGGAAATCCATATCTGATCTATTCTGCTCGCCGGTCTTCTGTTATGGTTNTAATCCGTTTCATTGCCCATATAAGGTTGTCTACATCTACTGTGTCGAACGCCTTTTTTATGTCTTGAAATAGTATCCATTGTTCGTTTCCTTTTTCTCTTGCGTCTTCCATGATATTGTTTAAAACGTGTATGGGGAACGCTGTACGTCCTCCTGGAAGGCCTGCATAGTTGGCGTGGTTAAGTACTTTATTCTCCATGAGTGTGTTAGCTAGTCTACTATTTATAATTTTAGTAAAAAGTTTTCGCATAGTTTCCATAAGTGTGATCGGTCTTGTGATTTCGAGATGTCCTTCCCAGTCTTTAGGTTTTGGGATTAGTACTACATTGCTTTGACTCCATCCTTGGGGAGTGTTTCCGCTTTCTAATATCTGATTAAAAAAATTCTGTATCCAGGATATCGTCGTTGGTCCTAGGTGTTTAAAGACTTCATATGGGATCAGTGATGGTCCAGGTGTTTTGTTGTTGCTGCAGGCTCTGATGTGTATAGTTAATTCTTCTTGTGTTATAGACATTGTGACTTTGTCGTATATACTTTCGTCAATTGTTTGTTTGGGCTTGTATTGATTCTGCCAAAATTGACTGATTGTTTCAGGTACCGTTTTGCCGTTTTTCGTCCAGTTCTGTAGATGAAGTCTTACTTGTTTTCTCACTAGGGTTGGGTTTGTGATAATGTCGATGGTTCCGTCCGGGAGTGTTTGGACTACTCTGTCTACTATTATTCTTTTGTGGCTTGTTTCGAAGACACTGTTAATCATTTTTTTGGGGCAATTATGCAATGCTTCTTGTCTTTTTTCGATATGTCTTCTGATCTGTTTGGATCTTTCCGTATTTGCTCTTTGTTTGATTAGGCTGCGCATGTTTTTCAGTTGTGTTGTTAGGGACTGGTACCATGTCAGTTGTGCTGTGGTATTGCCGTGTACTGGGTAATTCTGGAGTAGACCTGGTTGTTTTTCGGTNGCCGTCTCAAAATCTTCCCATTGTTTAGGAGTTGTACTTTTGAGATTCCATAGGCGCTTAGTGTGTCCGTGTTTGCGATTCTTGTTGTACTGTTTGTTGTTGGTGTACTTCCTGTTGTTAATGCTAATTGTCATGGCGTTATGGTCACTGTAAGCCGAGAATTCTGTGTCAATTATTTTGGCGTTTATTAAGTTGTCTGCGTTGTCCATGGAAATCCATATCTGATCTATTCTGCTCGCCGGTCTTCTGTTATGGTTTTGGTCTTGTTTGAAGAAGGTGAATTCTCGTTCTCGTCCGTTAATAAGTCAGTAACAGTCTTGAAAACCTTTGTATTGTAGCGTTTCAAGGATTTTTGTTTCTGTTTTTTTAGGTTTGAGTTGACTCTGTCTATCTTGGGGTTGACCACCCCGTTGAAGTCTCCCATAATTACTGGTATATGGTGTTTTTTCTGGGCGATCATTATTTGTTCGTTAAGCCACGATGTAAGCGCTTTTCCAAGTTTTCGCCTCTCTGTCTTGTTGGCATACTCATATATACCGATTATTTGTATTGTAACTTTCCCTCGAAATGATAAGTATATAGCTATGCCTCTATCTTGAAACGTTTCGATTTTATAAATGTGTTGAGCTAATAAATGATCGATCATAAAGCCCACTCCTGCCTCCCTGGATGCTTTTCGGTTTGAGGCCCAGAAACAGTCGTAATAAGGTGTATTTCTGTTTCTTGCAGCTGTCCTATTATCGCGGAATGTATATGCAGCTGCCCTTTCTTTCAGTCTTGTTTCGGTTAGAAAAATTATATCGATTTCTTTTTTTATGCAATAGTTCCACCATTCTGTTTGTTTGACAATGTCGTTTAACCCATTGATGTTTTGTGTGTACATTAGCCAATAGTTCTCCGTTTTCCGTGAGTCCGTGTGATTGTCTCTTTGGTTTCGGTTTACGTCAGCTAGGTTGGTGGTATTTGTCCGTATTATAGGGTCTGTCTCCTGTAACGGTGTGGATTCTTCTTCTGGTGGTGTTATGATTGAATCATCTGCGTCTCTTTTTGTATCGTTGCTGTGGGTAGGTGTAAATGATTCTTGGGATGTCTGAAGGTTAGAAGTAGTTTGTGTGACTGTTTGAGTGTATTCCGGTGAATTATGTATGATGTCTAAAAGGAAATCAAAGGGGTCTTCCTCTTCTACTAGGATGTCATCTGTGTCTGTACTCCTTGATGGACTGTATCCTCCTTTGTTGGATTCTTTGTAGCGTCTAGAGAGATATCTCGTGTATTTTTTTTTTAAACGGTCTTCGTTATATGTTGATTTATCCAGTTGATATTTGGTATGGTGTGTAGTGTTAGTACTATGTTTCGGCTCAGGCTTTGTATCATCGTTACTAGGGGTGTTGCCTAGGTCTTTGCAGTGTAAAGTTTTCAATTTATAATCATTACTATTAAAAGAAAATAAAATATTAAAAAAATAAAATTGAATGCTGTAGGATTCTGGTTGTTGTTTGCTTGATTTTGTTTGTATTTTGTCCGTTATTTTTATGAGCGTTTTTCTGAAAATTAGTGTTTTTTTAATGATTTGTTTGGTCCAGTGATTTAGACCATTGGTATTTTGCGCGTTAATAGACCAGAAGTTCTTGTTAGTGTCTAAGTGTGTGGTTCTGTTTGATGAAGTTGTTATGTGTATTATTGGTGGTTGCGGTTGTAGTGTGGTAGCCGAGGTTTTTGCAGTATAGTGTGAGGTATCAGTACTGTATTTCGGATTAGGTTTTGTATTGTCACTGCTATGAGTGTCTTGAAGATGGTTACGGTATAAAGTGTTTGGTTTATAATTATTATTATTAAAGGAAAAAGTAAAGAAATTAAATTTAAAAAGATAGGAACAAATGATATATGATTCTTGTGGTTGTTTGCTTGATTTTGTCTGTATTTTGCTTATTATTGTTGTGAACATTATTTTGGAAACCAACGTTTCTTTAGTAATTTGTTCGATCCGGGTTATATTGGTTTCGATTTTGAATTTTGTGAAAGGTCTCTCTTTACAAAAAGAGAGGGTTTTCTGGCTCCGTGAATATGGATGTTTTATATTCTGTGTTGTTGATACGAAAAAATTCGGTTGGAAGTTTCTCAAAGTTGTAGTATTTATGTAAAATACGAACGGTTTTTCTGATGTCTTCAACCTTTTGGATAGGTAAGACGATCGTTTCCTCAGTTTTTTTTGCTAGTTCTATTATTACTGTGTCTACTGCTGGGATAAATTGTTTTCCCTCATAGTTGTTTTTTATCCACTTTTCGGGGATTCGCCAGAAATTGTAGTATTTTCGAAGTTCCCTAACCGTTTGGGTTAGTTCTTCTCTGTTAACTGGTAGATTTATCGAGGCTTTTCTGTTTGCCTCGTTGAGGTCCTCCGGCAGTGGTAGTCTTTCGTCTTGGATTAAATTTATCCATGCACTAGATAGGTCCATGGTATTAAATTCGTATAACGGTCTCAGGAACTCTGTTAATTCGGGTATATTAGTTTTGTATTGTATAGGGAGTTTTATACTTTTAGGGAGAAGGACCGCTTGCGGGTTAGATGGTAGTGGGGTTTTTTTGAAAAAGTAACTCGAGGGTAAGCTTTTGAAGTTGTAATCTTTTTTTAAATCGTGAATTAAATCGCTATATGTATAATTGTCTGTAACGGTAGTAACCCAGGGTAAGTATTTGCCAGCTTTTCCTTCTATACTTTTGTAGTTTGTGGGTAGTTCTGGTTTGCCGTTTTCAATTTGTACGTAAGAATCCGGAAGTCTTGCAGATGTAAGGTAGTAATGTTCTTTCAGTTCCCTTTTGTATGTCCCGATATTTATCATGTCTTTTATGTCTTTTATAGGGAATTTGCTTTTGCAACCCACTTCATCTGATAGTTCATTAGGAGTAGATGGTAGTAGTGGGAGAGGACAATAATAAGCTGGGGGTAATCGGTTTATCTTGAAGTATTTGTCTAGGAAATCACGTGCCGAGAATAACTGTGAGGTGTCCGTTATCGGCCATGTCTTGATATCGCATTTTTCTTGGATATGTTGGGGGATGTCTTTGGGATTCGAGGGTAATGGGGTTTTTTCTATTTCCAGCCTTGCGAGTATTCTGGACATATCTTTCCTGAACGTCATGTAATTAAAATTTTCTTTTGTAGGTTGTTCCTCTCTGCTAAATACGATATTTACCGTATATATGATGAGGTTGGCGATGCTTCTTCCGTTAAATTTTGAAAAGTCTAAACTGTGTAAGTAGCTCCACATGATGCGTCGTCTGAGTTTCGTTTTTATTGTTATGAGATCATGCGAACTGATCTGGTATTCATTTCTCTTCGAGTGGTCATCGCAGTTGTCATGTTTGAAGCGGGTTTTATCTGCCTCTAGGAGTTCATGCCATTCTTGTATATGTGTGTCTGCATCTTCTATTGCGTTCGGGGTTTTTTTGTAGAATGAAGAGTCCCGAACCCTTTTATCTAAATACTGTTGGATTCCTGGTTTGTTAAAACGGATAGGTCCGTCCTTTCGTTCTAGTAAGTAATCTATTAAAATTTTCGCATCCTTTGAATTTCTTAAAAATTTTTCCCAGTTGTCTGTGGCTGGGTGACCTAGGTTATGGTTAGAATTTGCTAGAAAGTCTTGATGTTCTGTGTTACTTTGGTTGCAGTTTGTCTCGTGATCATCATTGGACTCATCCATGTGGTCATGTGATTGACGCGAGTTACCAATTGGGATTACATTTGATGACGTGGCTCGCGAATCCACTAATTGAACGCGAGATTTTTTAGGGGGCGCTTGTATCACCACCTCTGGCAGATCGATTTCAGGGTCTAGCTGGGATTCGTGTTGTGGTAAAATGGGGATTTCTGAGATCATGGAGCTATCAGAAAAAATATCCATATCCGAGCCTTGTTCTATCCCCACTAGTAGTTTTTGATAGAGTTGGTCATCGTCTTTAAATAGCGTTAAATTACTCATGCTTTTATATGCTGCTATCGCTCTTTTCCTGGCATTTCGTAGTTTATCAAGAGAGACCGCCTTGGCTTCAAAGGGAAGTGCTGACCTTTTCTTTGGACTTGGATCAAAAGAAATAAGCCATGTTTCCGCTGGGTGTGACTCGAAAGCGTCTAACATGGTTTTTTCATCGTAGAACATAACGTTGGAAGTAATATATTCTGAAGGGTAGTTCTCTAGTTTGGGAAAATGTGTTGGTCATGTTAAAATTTTATGTTGGTGCACTTTGTTGGTTTCTTTATTCTTTATAAAAGCTATAGCTGGTGCCTCGTCAGAGTCTGCAAGGTCCGAGGGAGTAACCCCCAAGAGAAAATATGTTTGCGAGTCGTCCATAAAATGAATAAAATTTTGTTTTCTTTGTAAAATTTTTTTGTCAGTTTTTCAATTTTGTGGAGCGGAGCAGAAAGAGTTTTTTGTAACATTAAAATTGACCAAATTATAGCTATTTTAAAACAATATATTAAAATATTAATATTGATAAAATTAATTAAGAATTTTATCTGATCAACCTTTTGTCACGTGACCAAAATTGCGCCAGCCAATCAGAAATTGCGCCTGAATTTAGCCAGAAAAAAATTAATTAGCCTTTGAGCCAGAATTTAGCTGGCGCAATTTAATTAGCCTTTGAGCCAGAATTTAGTCAGAATTTAGCTGGCGCAAAATTAATTAGCCAAAGGCGCAATTATTGAGCCAACCTTCATATCAATTGAGCCTTCCATCCTTAGTTCAGTATACTCAAACATACTTACTATACTTCCCTTACTTTTGTTCTTGACCAACACAAAGTTATTCCCAGGATCATATGTATGTTCATGCAGCTTTATATATTGGGAAGGAATATCGGTAAATTTTCCCATTGTTTTATGCTTATTATTTTGAGTCTTAGTCATAGTACTTATATTTACTGCATTTTTCGATTCAAATTTGGGTTAATCATGTGGATATGCCAAGATATGCAAAAATCGAATAATTAGGATTACATATTAACCTTTACTTACCTTTATATGTCGGAATTAATTTATTTCTTGTGACATTTTTGCTTTTTTACAACTGTGACCTTACGTACACCTTCCGGACCTAAATTGGAGGAATAAGAAGTGCTTGTATCAGAAATGTCAGTATCTGAATTCGTGGAATACTTATCCCTATCTTTCTTGCTCTTATTTTGGTGTAAGTAAGAATTAGAAGGATTTGTCTTAGATTTTATCCATGGTAGCTATACATGTCGTCAAAACTAAAAAGCCATTGACTCAACTACTGAAATTTAGTTGCGTCTATGTAATTGCGTCAAAATAATTGCGTCAATTGCGTCAATTGCGTCAATTTTTCATATGACTCAATTCCAAATTTTTAAATTTTAATTGCGTCTGACTCAATTCAATAGTTTTGACGACATGNATATTAATATTGATAAAATTAATTAGGAATTTTATCTGATCAACCTTTTGTCACGTGACCAAAATTGCGCCAGCCAATCAGAAATTGCGCCTGAATTTAGCCAGAAAAAAATTAATTAGCCTTTGAGCCAGAATTTAGCTGGCGCAATTTAATTAGCCTTTGAGCCAGAATTTAGTCAGAATTTAGCTGGCGCAAAATTAATTAGCCAAAGGCGCAATTATTGAGCCAACCTTCATATCAATTGAGCCTTCCATCCTTAGTTCAGTATACTCAAACATACTTACTATACTTCCCTTACTTTTGTTCTTGACCAACACAAAGTTATTCCCAGGATCATATGTATGTTCATGCAGCTTTATATATTGGGAAGGAATATCGGTAAATTTTCCCATTGTTTTATGCTTATTATTTTGAGTCTTAGTCATAGTACTTATATTTACTGCATTTTTCGATTCAAATTTGGGTTAATCATGTGGATATGCCAAGATATGCAAAAATCGAATAATTAGGATTACATATTAACCTTTACTTACCTTTATATGTCGGAATTAATTTATTTCTTGTGACATTTTTGCTTTTTTACAACTGTGACCTTACGTACACCTTCCGGACCTAAATTGGAGGAATAAGAAGTGCTTGTATCAGAAATGTCAGTATCTGAATTCGTGGAATACTTATCCCTATCTTTCTTGCTCTTATTTTGGTGTAAGTAAGAATTAGAAGGATTTGTCTTAGATTTTATCCATGGTAGCTATACATGTCGTCAAAACTAAAAAGCCATTGACTCAACTACTGAAATTTAGTTGCGTCTATGTAATTGCGTCAAAATAATTGCGTCAATTGCGTCAATTGCGTCAATTTTTCATATGACTCAATTCCAAATTTTTAAATTTTAATTGCGTCTGACTCAATTCAATAGTTTTGACGACATGTATAATGGTAGCTTTGCTTTATTTATACAACTTAGTTCATATTCAATAATACGAAGTTTTTCAAAAATTCCATACTCTATATCATTTTTTATAAAATGAACTGACTTCCAAATATTATTGAGGTACGTTTTATTGAAAGTTTTCCACACCTATCGTTTAAATCTACTTTAGGATATTTCTTATTCNATTCAAATTTGGGTTAATCATGTGGATATGCCAAGATATGCAAAAATCGAATAATTAGGATTACATATTAACCTTTACTTACCTTTATATGTCGGAATTAATTTATTTCTTGTGACATTTTTGCTTTTTTACAACTGTGACCTTACGTACACCTTCCGGACCTAAATTGGAGGAATAAGAAGTGCTTGTATCAGAAATGTCAGTATCTGAATTCGTGGAATACTTATCCCTATCTTTCTTGCTCTTATTTTGGTGTAAGTAAGAATTAGAAGGATTTGTCTTAGATTTTATCCATGGTAGCTATACATGTCGTCAAAACTAAAAAGCCATTGACTCAACTACTGAAATTTAGTTGCGTCTATGTAATTGCGTCAAAATAATTGCGTCAATTGCGTCAATTGCGTCAATTTTTCATATGACTCAATTCCAAATTTTTAAATTTTAATTGCGTCTGACTCAATTCAATAGTTTTGACGACATGTATAATGGTAGCTTTGCTTTATTTATACAACTTAGTTCATATTCAATAATACGAAGTTTTTCAAAAATTCCATACTCTATATCATTTTTTATAAAATGAACTGACTTCCAAATATTATTGAGGTACGTTTTATTGAAAGTTTTCCACACCTATCGTTTAAATCTACTTTAGGATATTTCTTATTCTTACTAGCTCTGCTATTTTTGGGTACATCATCATTTAATCTTCTGGATGGTGGAGGTACAGGAGTTATGTTGCAAAATATATGTCTTGACGCTAGCTCCGCTATTCCATGATGACTCTTTTGGTATTTATTATTTTTGACATTTGAAAGAAATTATATTCATAATCTCTTTTTGAGCTAGACCAGGTTTAGATTCCGTTGGTTTAGATAAGTTATTTTTAGTGGAACTGGATTTGTTAAAATCTTTTTCAATTAATGGAATACTCATACTATCTATTTCAATTTTAAAATAAAAATCATTGATTTCAGAAGAAAACCTGAAACCTATTTTTGCTTTTGCATCTATAACCAATCTCGTCCTAATACCAGATCAAATAGTGGATTTTTACGAATTTGAAAGTCTATTACTTTGATGCCATCTAAGCTTCGCTACTTTCCTTTATACTGAAATTGTAAATCTAAGCATTTTATTTCTTCGTCTATCACATCTTCATCAGGTACACCTTCTAATCTATAATCTTCTTCAAGCTTATCGAACAAGTTCTTGCTAATAGTATTGAATTTCAAGGATGTATTAATTAATGCTTTGACTGAAATTTTTCTTTCAACAAGAATATCAACAAACATATGTAAAATAATTATTTTATATACTATATATTTACCTGAAAAAAATCTTTATCTTTGTTTAATTAATGTAACCAGCCGAAAAAATAAATATGGCAGATGGTAGCTTTCTCTACATTAGATAAATAAAATTCATTAAACAAAAAATAACTAATGTTTAAATGAGCAAAGCCCAGTGTCTATGACATATAATTAATTTTAGGCGCATTTACTATGCATTTTCCAGATATTCTCAATTGCACTTAACCTTTCCACTAGTTCTTCTAATGGGAACTCTAATCCACATCTTCTAACTTCTAACTGATTATCGTATGACAATCCACGGAAGAATTGATACCTAAGTTGTTCCTTGTTATATCCAAATAATTTATTACATTTATTTATTTTCACAAAATATTCTATTACTAGATCATTCCCTTGTCCCAAATACCCAAATTGAAAATTCTGAATATCGATATATCATGTTTCGGCTGTACTAGCGTTACCAATTTTTTTTATACGTTCAACTATCTCTTTTATAAGTTTCTTAATCCCAAATCAAATTGCTTCTATTTTATTTTCTCGTGATAAACCATTGAAAAATGTTTCCTTAAGGTCTTGATTATCTAAGTTGATACTTAATGCTACGGCATATATCTTTATCATCTTAAAATAATTATCCACAGATTAATTACCTTGCATCGGTGCTAGGATTTTTTTGGAAGGTTTTAAATCTGGTGAATTGGGAGGTGAATTTAAAGGTGAACTTCGATCTACCCAATTAATAGTGTCTTTTGTACCAAAATCTGAAAAAGATTCTCTCATTGTTACGTATAATGATATATTTAATATTGTATTTTTTTATTTCATATTAATAAACATAATTTAACATATACAATGGCCGAAGTTAATAACAAGATTGAGTTGATACAAGAACTTTGTAAAAAAATTAAAACAATAGTAATTAATTCGGATTCAGAATGTCCAACTATTTCTTATGAGGGTGCAAAAACGTTGGGTTTGGAAATAGATAAAAGATCATCCAATACTACTGATAAAGTGGTATCTCGTATTATTAAACAAGTATCGGGTAAAAAAATTCAGATTTCTCTCTGCCAATTACTGGAGATAGTGAAACCCGAGATTGGGTTAGAGATTATTGACTTAATAGCAAACCCGAATATTGCTAGAGTACAACGGTGTAAGGTGAAAAAAAAGTCTGTTCTTAATTATCCCTCATCTTCATTCTCGTCCGAATCTGGGTCTGGACTCGAGTTTGAATCTGATTCTAATAATGAAATGGCTACATATATAACAAGAGCAAAGAAACGTGATTAGTTCTGATCATAAATTTAAAACAGTCTTGTTTCTTCAGGAGACACTTCTTTTTTTAGATATGGGTTATACATGTCGTCAAAACTAATTTGGCCTTGACTCAACTCTTAAAATTTCAATTTTTAATTGCGTCTGACTCAACTAATTACGTCAATCACTAGTAAAAATCAAAATTTACCTTGACTCAACTCCAATTTTTCTTGATTTTAATTGCGTCTGACTCAATTTAATAGTTTTGACGACATGTATAGTATGGGTGATAGGGATGGTAGGTGCAATACGAATTGAGCCAGGAATTTAGCCAGATTTAATTTAGCTAATTGAGCCCAGAATTTAGCCACAGCGCAATCTGGCGTAATGGCTAAATTCTGACGTAAAGGCTAAATTCTGGTTCAAAGGCTAAATTCTGGTGCAAAGGCTAAATTCTAGCGCAAAGGCTAAATTCTGGCTCAAAGGCTAAATTATAACTCAAAGACTAAATTCTAGTGCAATGGTTAAATTCTGATGTAATGGCTAAATTCTGACACAATGGCTAAATTCTGATACAATTGTTAAATTCTGAAGCAATGATTAAATAATGGTACAATTCTAATTGTAATTAATTAATGCAATCATATCATTACTATTATCATGATCTATATTAATTATAATATTATATATTATATGTTATTATTATTATCACCATTATAATTATACCTGTCGCCCAAATTCAAAATCCAAATGCCGAAATCCCAAATGCCGAAATTCCAAATCCCAAATTATAATTAGTATCTTTTGCCGAAATCCCAAATACTAGTAATTTGTACATTTTGGCGTCCCAAATCCCAAATACTAGTAATTTGTGCATTTTGGCATCCCAAATCTCAAATTATTTGGGATTTGAGCAACATGTATAATTATAATCATTTATTACTATTACAACACAATATTATTATTATTATCACTATTACAATCTATATTAATTATTATATTACCATAATCAATGTTATTATTATTCTCATACCATCATAAATACTATTTTATTATTACCATTGTGATTTATGTTAATTATTATATATATTACTATGATTAACACTATTATTGTTATCATCTATCATGATTATTATATTACCACGGTCAACTATCATCATCACGATCTATATTAATTATTATATTACCATAATCAATGTTATTATTATTCTCATACCATCATAAATACTATTTTATTATTACCATTGTGATTTATGTTAATTATTATATATATTACTATGATTAACACTATTATTGTTATCATCTATCATGATTATTATATTACCACGGTCAACTATCATCATCACGATCTATATTAATTATTATCAACATTATTATTATAATTTATATTAATTATTTATTACTATGATCAATACTATTATTATCATCTATCATGATCTATATTAATTATTATTTTAATAGGATCAACGCTATTATTATTATCACCATTATGATCTATATTTAATTATTATATTATCCTGATCAATTATTATTATCACTATTACGATCTATATTTAATTATTATACAATTACTACAATCAATACTATTATTATTATCATCCATATACACTATTATTATTAATTATTATACTGCATTATATTATTATCATCTATCACAATCTATATTAATTATTATATTATCCTGATCAATACTATTATTATTATCATTCATATTAACACTATTATTATTATCACCCATCACAATCTATATATTACTACAATTAACATTGTTATTATTATCATCCATCACAATCTATATTAATTATTATATTATCCCGATCAATACTATTATTATTATCATCTATATTACTACAATTAACACCATTATTATTATCATCCATATTACTACGATCAACACTATTATTATTAATTATTATATTACTACGATTATTATTATTATTTAGCCTCCACTTCACGGTTTTATTATTATTATTATTATAGCCCTCACGATTTTATTATTATTATTATTTAACTTCCACCCCACGGTTTTATTATTATTATTATTATTATTTAACCCCTCACGGTTTTATTATTATTATTATTATTATTTAACCCCCACGGTTTTATTATTATTATTATTATTTAGCCTCCACCCCACGGTTTTATTATTATTATTATTATTATTATTATTATTATTATTATTATTATTATAGCTCGTGGTAAATTTACTTGAGATTTTAAAATTCGCAGATCGATTTTTTATTGGTTGATCTTGTGTTACGTTAAGATCTAAATTATTAAAATTATAAAGAAAATCTTTTTTAATATCTTCTATATTTTCTTTAACAGGTTCGGCGCAGGCGGATAGCTCTGGTTAAAATTATTAACAGGTTCTTCTTTATCTTGAGGAATAGTATAGGTAGAAGACTGGGCGTCAGGAGTTTCGGTGGCTTCGAATTTTGCTGATGTGGAGGATTGCGGCGTAGTACAGTTTCGAGATGGACAATTTTGAGATGTAGTAGAGACGGAAATGGGAATATACGAAGGTAAAGGTAAGGTTGTTTTTATTTTTTGTTGTTGTCTTTGGTTCTCTTCGTATTGCTCATTATTTTCTTGTTTCGATTTTAATTTTTTTTCTTCCTCACAAAAATGACGATTTGGCTCTTCTTCTCTAATACTTTGGTGATTTTTTTCTAGTTGCTTGGTATAATCGAGAGCTCTCTGCTATTCTAATAGTAGTTCGTGTACTAAACGTTCTTTTCGAGCTTCTGGTGTTTCAAGGTGAGGGTATTCTTTATTTTCTTTATCTTTTCTATCAATATTCTTATAATATATAACATATATTAATATCTTTTATTTCTTCTTCCCACGAATTAATTAATTCTAATCTCAAATATACATAAAAATATTATTATTATTCTTAACTCCAATGTCGAATTTTCGCAATGTTGAAATGGCGAAATGGAAGGTAGTAGTGTAGTTAAAGGAGGATAAGGGAGGTTATGTTATAATTTTCTAGAGTAGATACTGTTATTTATATTATCCTAAATAGATTTTAAACTAGTGGGCGCTTGAAATAAAAATTGGAATAAAAATTTTAATTTAAATAAAATTCTGTAAGAATATATTTTTGACGTTTATTCGTCGCAGGGTATATCTAAGTAATATAACAACGGAAAGTGGTGATTTGCTATTAAATCAGGCGTGATGATTAAATGTTCACTGCTACGAAGTGTAAGTTTGGTTCTCTTAGTTTGGAAAATTTAAAGAGCTGAGCTCTTGACTTAATAAAATAAGATCATTGTTTCTTTATTAAAATCAAATGTTTTATATAACAAATACAATATGTAATAGTGATATAATAATGAAATCATGTTTACATAATTATCAATAATAAATAAAATATAAAATAAATAGAAAATAAAGTGAAAAGAGGGGGATATGAAATGTTATATTATTATATAATTACTATAATTAATACTATTATTATTATTACCCATCACGAACTATATTATATTACTACAATTATACTTGCACGCAAAATTATTTTGGGGCCCCGAAATTGCAATTTTGGGGAAAAAAGTCGAAATAGTTTTTCATAGAAGACGAAATTATTTTACTTAAAACCTGAAATTTTTTGACCACCCAGATTTATTCTTTGATTGAAGATACACATAACTGGGTACTTTTTTTACTTCCATATATAGAATAGATTCTGCATAAATCTCAAAAAGTCGAAATACCTCAAAAATCCAAAATCAATTTTGGGAACATGTATAACTACAATCAACACTATTATTATTATCATTCATCACGATCTATATTAATTATTATATTATCCTGATCAATACTATTATTATTATCCATCACGATCTATATTAATTATTATATTATCCCGATCAATACTATTATTATTATCATCTATATTACACGATCAACACTATTATTATTAATTATTATATTACTACGATCAATGCTATTATTATTATCATTTATATTTAATTATTATACAATTACTATCAACATTATTATTATTATCACCTATTACAATCTATATATTACTACAATTAACATTATTATTATCATCCATCACGATCTACATTAATTATTATATTACTATGATCAACACTATTATTATTAATTATAATTATTATATTACTACGATCAACACTCATCTATTACGATCTTAATTTATCCATCATGATTTATATTTTATCATCTATCATGATTATACTTGCATGCAAAATTATTTTGGGGTCCCGAAATTGCAATTTTGGAGAAAAAAGTCGAAATAGTTTTTCATAAAAGACAAAATTATTTTACTTAAAACCTGAAATTTTTTGACTACCCAGATTTATTCTTTGATTGAAGATACACATAACTGGATACTTTTTTACTTCTATATATAGAATAAATTCTGCATAAATCTCAAAAAGTCGAAATACCTCAAAAATCCAAAATCAATTTTGGGAACATGTATAATCATGATCTATATTAATTATTATATTATCTCGATCAACTATTATTATTAATTATTATATTACTACAATCAACACTCATCCATCACGATCTATATTAATTATTATATTATTCCGATCAATACTATTATTATTATTATCTATCACGATCTATATTAATTATTATATTATCCCGATCAATATTATTATTATTATTAATTATTATATTACTACAATTAACACTACATCAGGAAATTTTTTATGTCGGAGGTTATTGTAATAATTTCGTTTTCAAAGGTTATTGAAGGTTATCGGACCAATAACCTTCGCAAATATTACGTTTATTATGATAAAATGAAGGTTATTGAAGGTTATCGATATCAATAACCTCCGGAGTATTGCGTTTTATTAATAAAAATAAAGGTTTTCGGTACCAATAACCTTCGTAAATATTACGTTTATGTTGGAGGTATTCGAAGGTTATCGGAGTGAAGGACTTCGAAGGCTTACGTTTAAAAAAATTTACTGATGTATTAGTATTATCATCCATCACGATCTATATTAATTATTATATTATCTCGATCAACTATTATTATTAATTATTATATTACTACAATCAACACTCATCCATCACGATCTATATTAATTATTATATTACTACAATCAATACTATTATTATTATCACCATTACGATCTATATTTAATTATTATACAATTACTACAATCAATACTATTATTATCATCATCTATATAACTACGATTAATACTATTATTATTAATTATTATATTACTATGATCAATATTCATCCATTACGATCTATATTATTATATAACGTTATTATTATTATCTATTAAATTTTCAAATCTTGAACCTAAAAATTTGTAATTATTTTTTTCTTAATAATAATTAGTTAATAAATTATTTTATTTTTACAATTATCAAAATAAAAAAATTAAACTAAATAAATTTAATATTAAACTTTATTATTAAAAAAAATTTTAATTACAATTATTAATTAAAATGAATAAACATATATATTGAAATATTAATCATATGGGCTGATTGCAAAAGTCTTAAAATTTTAGATCAGGTGATATCCTCTCAGCCAATTATAATTTTATTTATTTTTTCGAAGAAATTTAAAAATCAAAAAAATCTCAATATTTTATTAAGGAAACTACTTCTCAACTCCTAAATAAAAATATTTGGCACAAAATTTTACATATATTGTAATTTTTAAAAATATTTTATTAAGTAAATAAGAATTTAAATATAAGTAGACCTGTTATTAAGTACTTGTCAACCCATCAAACCTGACCCTAACCCATCAACCCAACCTCCTTACCTTGTGGAAATTTGTTTTATTTCTTTCTTAAAAGGTTTAATAACGTTATTTTATCTTATTTTTTCTTTTATTTTGTTTACTTTACTTCAAAAGAACAACTTTACTTAGTAGTCAAAATCTGTTACATCAGGAAACTTTTCGGGGTGTAAATTTACAGAAAATTTACGGGACCTACAGAAATTTACGCCTAAAAAAATCAATTTTTTTGACTTTGATCACTATTTATAAGACAGGGAGCGATTTTTTACTAAGATATTCCTATGACAGATCGAAAGATCTGGTTCTTAGCTACAAGATGATATGTGTTTCATTTCTGTAACATTAATATTCGCGAAGATATTCACGTTTAAAGTTTCACATTTGTGAAAAAATTTCCGCGTAAATTTTCCGAAAATTTCCGTAATTCTGCCGGAAATTTCTATGACGTCACGTAAATTTCCGGCAGAATTACGGAAATTTTCGGAAAATTTACGCGGAAATTTTTTCACAAATGTGAAACTTTAAACGTGAATATCTTCGCGAATATTAATGTTACAGAAATGAAACACATATCATCTTGTAGCTAAGAACCAGATCTTTCGATCTGTCATAGGAATATCTTAGTAAAAAATCGCTCCCTGTCTTATAAATAGTGATCAAAGTCAAAAAAATTGATTTTTTTAGGCGTAAATTTCTGTAGGTCCCGTAAATTTTCTGTAAATTTAC
>PQFF01000458.1:10294-50694 GCA_003547095.1 Diversispora epigaea | reverse complement strand
AACTAAGCTAATAAACACCCCCCTGGCCCTGAACCCTTGTTTAGTTAATTTATTAAATTTTAAAACTATGATCGGCTTTCGGCTTTTAACTTTAACGAAAATGGCTTATCACAATGACAATAGGAAAACACATTCATTGATAAAGAATGTTCAATGTAACCATTCCACGAAGAAATTCTTAATCATTCGAAGAAGTTGTTCATTAGTACCAATTAGGGCTATATGTGAATTTAGTGCTACCAATTTTAGAAATTTTAGAAATTTATGCATCGTTGCAATGAACCTATTTTAAACAGATTGTAACTTATATTCATTCTAAAGAGAATTGGCTGATTTGGAATATTCTATTTTTGAATCATTTGTATAAATAATATAAATTCTAGAACGTCAATTGTTGAATCGTCAATAGAAAATTTAAATTTATTAATTGTCTTCATATAACGACAGAAATAGAATAGCATTATTCATATTTTCATATCTTTATATGCATATGCATTATATTCATTATATTGCAAATATAAAATCGATTAATATATTCAATTAAAAGTTTGTTCTTTGACCTTTTTAATTTTCTCTTATAACCTTTTTAACATAATTTGTCACTACAAAAACATATATTCCATTTTAAACTTTTAATGAAAAAATAGAACTTTTAAGTTCATAAATTTTTTAGAACTTTAATACATTACACAAAATCTTTTCGTAAATGGAAAAAATACATTCCAATGAAAATAAATTTCGTCAGAACTTGAAATTAGCTGAAGATGGAAATGTTAATGCACGGAACAATCTTGGTTATTGCTATCATGATGGAATTGGAACCACAAAAGATGAAGAGAAAGCATTTCAATGGTACCTGAAATCAGCTGAAGGTGGAAATATTACAGGACAGAAAATTCTTGGTGATTGCTATCATAATGGAATTGGAACCACAAAAGATGAAGAGAAAGCATTTCAATGGTACCTGAAATCAGCTGAAGGTGGAAATAATTATGCACTGACTTTACTTGAAAATTACTATGAAATTAAAAAAACAAAAGATGAAGAGAAAATATTTCACAGGTACTTGAAATCAGCCAAAGAAGGAAATGCTGATGGACAGAATAAACTTGGTTATTGTTATCTCCTTGGTATTGGGACCACAAAAGATGATGAGAATGCATTTCGAAGGTATATAAAGTCAGCTGAAGAAGGAAATAGTGGTGGACAATATAGCCTTGCAAATTCTTATTTCTATGGGATCGATACTACCAAAGATGAAAAGAAAGCATTACGTTGGTACTTGAAATCATCTTAGAAGGAAATAAAGTTTAATAAGTATAATTAAATATGCGGTATATACCTTCATTCGAATAATCTTAAAAATTTAAATATCCAAACAAAGTTTATTATGTTGTTAAATAGGAAATATTTTAATATTGAAATATCTGAAAACAATATTTATTTAATGGAGTTTGTCTTTTGTTGTATGGGTAATTTATTGGTCAATTTGTAAAAATTCAGGGTTAGTAAGGTTAGAGTTCAAGGGACTTGGAATTTTTAGCATGTGAAAATCCTATTTCTTACCTTTTATCTGTCACTCAAAAACCCATTGTGACATGTCGCAGGAGTTACCCTATTTTAATATTATTTTTTTATATTAATTATTTTAATAAATTTTTTTTAAAAAAAATAAATGCTACACACACGTAATTATTATTTTGAATATCGTTTGTTACTCCTTTTAAAAAAATATTTAAAATACCGTTTAGAGGAATATAAATTTATAATAACTATAAATTTAAAGTGCGTTATTTGAGTTATTTATTTGTAAGATTAAGTTTGAAATAGAATTTTAAAAATAAAACCAAATTTTATGATACCTTTTACCTTTTATAATTTGCATTTTATTAATCATAATAAATTCAAAGACTCAAATATAAATTTTCACCTCTCCTGTTAAAAAAGCAAGTGATCGATTATCAATTAGATAATTATTTCTGTTCTGTTAACTTGTTATTTTTACATGCTCCAATAAACTTTATTAATAAAAGGAATACTATATATTGTACATAAAAATTGAAAGCATAGTTCAAATTAAACAAGCAGAAGAATTTTCCAAAAATAAGGAAAAAGGTGGATTTTTGAATTTAATTAGGGGAAATAAGCCAACATCATCAGCAAATTCAAATCTGATTTATTATAAAATGCATCCAGAAGAAATTTATACTAGCATACTTCTCAAATATTCAAGTTTTCCAAAGCCTAGGAATGCTGAAAATTTTGAAAAGGAACTTGAGGGATTAACAAAATCTACTTCCGCTTTAAGTATTGGTAAGTATCAATTATGCTCATATATTTATTTTATAATTAGAAATATTAATTTATTTCTTTCTTATTTAGTTGCTTCTAGACCCATTGATTGAACAATTTAGTTGCATCTAAATTGCTTGCATCTGTTTTTAAATACTTCTTACAATCATTTTATATAATATTTTTATGTATTCAGTTAAATCTCAGGATAAATGTAATTTATTCTAACTTTTTTGTTGCATAAAAACATATCTAGACGATTTTTTATTCTTATTCTTTTAATTCTTTTTATAAAAAAATATCAAATGATTATACTCAACTTCTTTAATGTTGGAGAAACGTCTCAAATTATTAAAAGTTCATTTTTAAACTTTATAATTTATCTTAAATAACGATTCATTCATATCAAATATCTTACAAAACGGTTAAATTATTTGTCGTTATTATCAAGTAAGTAGGATTCCATAAATTCCAAATGTTTAGACATGTTTTCATCAATTAATTGTTAATAAATAATCGTGTTTATTTTAAATTTTATAATAAAAAATGTAATAACTTATAGTTCCTACAGAGAAAGAAGAGGTTTACTAAATTTANAACATATCTAGACGATTTTTTATTCTTATTCTTTTAATTCTTTTTATAAAAAAATATCAAATGATTATACTCAACTTCTTTAATGTTGGAGAAACGTCTCAAATTATTAAAAGTTCATTTTTAAACTTTATAATTTATCTTAAATAACGATTCATTCATATCAAATATCTTACAAAACGGTTAAATTATTTGTCGTTATTATCAAGTAAGTAGGATTCCATAAATTCCAAATGTTTAGACATGTTTTCATCAATTAATTGTTAATAAATAATCGTGTTTATTTTAAATTTTATAATAAAAAATGTAATAACTTATAGTTCCTACAGAGAAAGAAGAGGTTTACTAAATTTAATAATAAACGAAACACCTGATTGACATTGGCATATTTTTTGTTAATGTAGTAAGAATAACAATAAATTTCACGTTTGATGATTGCATTTTTATTCTATAAGATTAAGAAATAAAAAAGACTAATATTTATGTGTAATAATCAATTAAATTTTTTGATAATTTTTTCCACAGTTGTTATTTTCAAATATTTCTTAGCTCTATAAATGAAGAAATTCACATAATTATTTTAGTCTTATGCAACATGCTATTCAAGAATTTATCTTTGATAAAAAAAATTTATTCACATCTTAATGAAGTAGGTTTAAATTAATTTTTAAAATAGTTATGAGCTGCATGGACTTTCACAGTTGATTTATTCAAGAGAAGATCTTTCTTGGAAATACTAATTTATCAAGAACACAAAATTTCCGACGACTCTGAGGATACTAGAAGCAACCACTGAACTTATTAGAGGTAACAAAAAAAAATTATTTCCATGCTAATTATTATATTTATTATTACATCATTATTATTATAATATCATCATCAGAAAAATGATAAGAATAGAAAAAATTGTCATTTATTATTTCTTAATTCAACATTTTTAGAAATAATTTATTTATTTCAGTATACCTCTTGTTGAGAATATGGAACATTGAAAAATTGATTAATTGATTTCTTTAAATTTATTTCATTCTTTTCTTGGATGTAGATGTAATACATTATAAAAAAAAATGAAAACATATTTTAGATAAAATCTATTCAATTCGAATAATTCAAATAATTAATTAAAATATAAATTCATTTCATAATAATTTAGAAATGACGTAATATAAATTCATTTCATAATAATTTAGAAATGACGTAATATAAATTCATTTCATAATAATTTAGAAATGACGTAAACATTGAAACAACTTTTCAGTTTTTCTTGAATTATTTTTAATAATATCAGTAATGATAAAAATATTAATAGTGCCACAGGAGTGCAGAGTATTTCAAAATATTTCTCAAATCAGTCTCACAGTTTGCATCACACAAATGTAATAATAATACACTCTATCTGCCAGTAGGTCAAGCACCAGTCAATTTAAACTTGCCTATCTCAAAACAGATAATAAATATATAATAAATAATAATAATAATCAAATAATCTTGAAGGCACAGTGAGTAAGGTGGAGTAAAGCAATTAACACAGTATCAAATGATATTTAATAATATTTTGCAATATTATGGCATAAAAGAGAAGTTTATTATATTAAAATATAAAATATAAAGTTTTAAAAGTAGAGTATCATTCAATAACAGAAATATTGTTATGTGTGAGAGTGTCTATTTTATCATCCCTGAAGGAAGTTTACCTTTCTATCTAATAATAATTACTGTAATTATTTGAAACTTACTGAAAACTTACTCCCAACAACAATCATATTTAAACTTTCTCTTTTGTTTACACTTCATCCTTCATCCTTGTACTTCATCCTTCATCTTTGTGCATCATCCTTCATCCTTCATCTTTTTACTTCATCCTTCATCCCCATATGGCATATTATGAATGGCTACACAGATTTTCATCTAGGATGACAAGTCACCTGAATATTTATCCTAGTGTCACGAATTATCATCTTTCGTAATACTTTACCTGATCACCAATTTGATCTGCCGTTATTAAATTATCTAGTATGAAATCTATACAAAGCTTCTTAACAGTTGTAGCTATAATAATAAATATTATCATTGTCAAATTCATAATATTCAAGATCCATTTAATGCTTTAGAAGAACTTAACAACCAGCTAATAGTAATATCGCTAATACTAGAAGAGGGTGAAGTAGTCGATTCCATCTCAATAGTACATCAGAAAGTTTTTTTAACCGTAAGATTACGTAAGTTTATGATACCCAAGTAAATTTATGTAATTTTTTTCGTAATTATATGGAGCATAATATTTTACGCAATATTTTTCGCAAAATTTTACGTAAAATATTACGATCTGTAAATTTACATAATATTTTCACAAAATATTGCGTAAATTTACAATCCGTATAAATTTACATAATATTTTTCAAAAATTTTACAAAAAATTTACGATCCATACAATATTTTTTGTAAAATTTTACAAAAAATATTACGTAAATTTATAGGGATCGTAAATTTACGCAATATTTTGCGAAAATATTACGTAAATTTACAAATCGTAATATTTTACATAAAATTTTGCGAAAAATATTGTGTAAAATATTATGCTCCATATAATTACGAAAAAAATTATGTAAATTTACCTGGGTATCATAAACTTACGTAATTTTACGGTTAAAAAACTTTCTGATGTAGTTGTTTATATTACATATGATATCCATGATAAAACTACATGAATTCTACTCCACCCCAAAGAAATAATACTTAATATTAAAAGTAGCAATAATGATTATTGATAATGATGATGAAAGTGATGAGGATGTGATGATGTGATGACGACGATGATTATATAAATTAAAATATTTTATTTTTTAATATATTTTTTATTATTATTTTTTAGTAGTCATACCTATACATGTTCCCAAAATTGATTTTGGATTTTTGAGGTATTTCGACTTTTTGAGATTTATGCAGAATCTATTCTATATATGGAAGTAAAAAAAGTACCCAGTTATGTGTATCTTTAATCAAAGAATAAATCTGGGTGGTCAAAAAATTTCGGGTTTTAAGTAAAATAATTTCGTCTTCTATGAAAAACTATTTCGACTTTTTTCCCCAAAATACCAATTTCGGGGCCCCAAAATGATTTTGCGTGCAAGTATAGTCATACCTTTGAATTTGTTAATACTAATAATATTAATTATTATTACTATATTCAAGATCCACTTAATGATTTAGTAAAACAAGCATTTAGATCAAAAGATGAGATTAAAAGGACTCCTATAAAATTGCACCATCACCAATACAAATAATATTACAAATATTAGGGATTANAAAAAATTATGTAAATTTACCTGGGTATCATAAACTTACGTAATTTTACGGTTAAAAAACTTTCTGATGTAGTTGTTTATATTACATATGATATCCATGATAAAACTACATGAATTCTACTCCACCCCAAAGAAATAATACTTAATATTAAAAGTAGCAATAATGATTATTGATAATGATGATGAAAGTGATGAGGATGTGATGATGTGATGACGACGATGATTATATAAATTAAAATATTTTATTTTTTAATATATTTTTTATTATTATTTTTTAGTAGTCATACCTATACATGTTCCCAAAATTGATTTTGGATTTTTGAGGTATTTCGACTTTTTGAGATTTATGCAGAATCTATTCTATATATGGAAGTAAAAAAAGTACCCAGTTATGTGTATCTTTAATCAAAGAATAAATCTGGGTGGTCAAAAAATTTCGGGTTTTAAGTAAAATAATTTCGTCTTCTATGAAAAACTATTTCGACTTTTTTCCCCAAAATACCAATTTCGGGGCCCCAAAATGATTTTGCGTGCAAGTATAGTCATACCTTTGAATTTGTTAATACTAATAATATTAATTATTATTACTATATTCAAGATCCACTTAATGATTTAGTAAAACAAGCATTTAGATCAAAAGATGAGATTAAAAGGACTCCTATAAAATTGCACCATCACCAATACAAATAATATTACAAATATTAGGGATTATAATGGTGATGATTATTTAATAATATATAAGAATTATAATAATAAAAATTAATTAAAATATATTAAATTTTCAATTAATATATTTAAATATTACATTAAAGTTTATTTACAATTAAAACTTTTATTTTAATTTAATTATATTTGAATATTAATAAATTATACAATCAACATATGTATAAATCTTAATCTCTTAATCAATATATTTAAACATTATATTAAAGTTTATTCATTATCTTTTATTTTAATTTAATCTTATTTGAACATTAATAAACTAGGAAACGGGAACCGTTGTAAGTCCGGAGCAAAATTTAAGATTTTTATTACAATTAAAAAAAAGTTACAATGATGTAATACAGATCATGTAAACACCCAATCAGCTTCTCAAAAGTGAACAGACAGACATCACGTGTGAGTTATTAGTTTTCATAGTGCGTAGACCATATAATCAATCATATGTATAAATTTTAATCACATGGCAGTGACGAAGTCACCATATCCAAAAACATCTACACCCACCGTATCTGGGCAGGGATTTCTGTTATGCATTTTTAAATTATGACTTTAAAAAAATGATTACGCAAAATTTTCCAATCAAATCTTAGTTCCTAATTTTGGAAATTTTTATTACTAAAAAGGAGGGGGGTCTAGAATAATTTGCCTGAACCCCGGGGGTTCATAAATTTCATCCTAAACCAGGGGTTCAGAATAAGGACACTCTTGTAGAAAATGTCTGTCTGTCCACCCACGTGATATAATATCCTATAGAGTCATGTGACCATATAAACACATACTAGAGCTGCAAAAGTTTCATTTTTGATAGATCAGGGGTTATTTTTTTGATATATTAAATTTTCATGTGACAAAACAATTATCTTTTTGATGCATCTATAAATAAACAATTATAGGCATATCAAAAAATAACTACTTTTTTCACGTGTATCTTGATATATCAAAAAAATAACTATAAGTCTATCAAAAATGAACCTTTTGCACTAGAGCTCTTTGTAGAAAATGTCCGTCTGTCCACCCACGTGATATGATTCTATATAGAGTCATGTGATCATGTAATTGTTTCATAATTTGCTCTGGACTTACAACAGTCCCTGTTTACCTAGTAAATTACGAAATGAGTCGATCAATTTATTTCGAAGATTATTATACAATAATAATTATGATGGACTCGGAGGTTTTCGAATTTTTTCGCACAGAAGAAATTTCGGAAACCTCCGATCTAATAAAGAAAATATGTGAAATATATCTAGAAGCAAAAACTCGCGAAACCCGATGTGCACGTTGAAATTATAATTTTTTTATAATAAAATTTAATTATTTATTGGTGAAAAATTATCACATGTTAATCATATGTTCCTTAATTTTATTTCGATAGTCCAATTGGTTGACCAGACCGTTTCGAAAATATCAAATGAAAAATTCAAATAAATAAATAAATCAAATATAAGAATGAATATTTTCAAAAAAATAATATTAATAGAACATAATCAAGAGGTAAAATAATAATTCAAATTAAATTGTCTGATTTTTTCATGCCCACTTTGTACATTTTTAAAATCAATATATTTTCCTAATATCTTCATCAGGAAGTTTTATTAAATGTAAATCTCCGTAATTCTTACAAAACGTAAAATTTTCCGTAATTATACGAATATTCTTTCGAAATATTGCGTATATTTATGGAATATTTCGATGCACAATAATTTCGAAAAAATATCTACCGTAAAATTACGGATTTTTAGACACCTCGAAAAAATTCTGCAAAAATATTCGTAATTTTATACATATTATTATGAGATATAAAATTTGCATAAATTTTTGCATAAATTTTTGCGTAAATTTTCACTACGTAAATTTTTGCGTAATTTTTTGCGTAAATTTTTGCGTAAGTTTTTGCGCGGGAAATATCTATTGTAAAAAAAATTACGTGTAATTTTATGAAAATATTTTTTGTTTTTTATGGCATTTTTCGCAACGTAATTTACAAAATTTTTTAAGTACCAAATACGCTTTTTTTGTTGTTTTTTTATTTAATAAAATAATAAAATATAAAATATAAAATATAAATATAAGATATAAAAATATTTAAAATAATCTGAAGTATTTCGAAGAACTACATTATACGATATAAAAATATTTAAAATAATCGAGTATTTCGCAGAACACAATATAAAAATATTTAAAATAATCGAGTATTTCGCAGAACTGCATTATAAAATAAAATTATTTTAACTCCTAATACTAAAACCTTCTGACATTACTTCTTCTTCTGTTCCTTCTCTTGAAAATTCTTTAACTCTCTCTTTTTCTTTTCCTTTTCCTTTTTTTCTTTGGTCTTCTCCTTCAGATGTCTCAGATATCGTTCGTGAACCATCTTCTTCCTCCTCTTCTTCACCTGTTTGTTCATCAAAACTTTCTTCTTCAAATTCAAAATTTTCGCCTCTTTCTATTTTGGTCTACAGATAACAAATAATTATAAATATTTCGAGTATTTCGTAAAAATACAAATTTTTTTGATATTAATATATTCTACTTACTTTATTTTTTTCCATCAGTCTTCGTACAACTTCGTCATTTATTTTGATAGACCCATTTTTTGGATTTAATAAAAATTGACAGATTGAAATGGCAAAGGCTAGTTTTTCTTTTGATATTTTTTTTATATTTGGCCAAGTTTTTTGAATAATTCGACCACTCCAGGTCAATCCGCTATCCTGTCTTTGTTCGCTCAATTTTTTATAGGCTTCTTTAACCTGTTGAGATTCTTTCCAAGCTTTAATAACACCTGGAGAAGATTTGGTATTTATTGGAGGTAGCTAAAGTTCTCCGAATACTGCAAATATTTACGAATGTACTTGCGAAGCTATTGTTCCTCTCAAGCTTCAATGTTTCGCAAGCAACTATTAGGTTTCGAAATTTTCAGTTAGATTTAATCATAATTGAAAATGTGAATCAACTAAAAACTTACCTTGGAATGAATATATTTTCCAAAGTAAAAACTCCATTGTTTGTTCTCCCATCCTCCGAAATACTCCGGATATTCTGTCTCTGCATATTTAGAAGCAGCTTTCTTTAAATATTTTCAATCAGGATATATATTCTTCTTTATTATTATATTAGCAATCTTTAGAACAAGTTCCTATTTTAAAATATTTTGTGAGTGAAATTTTGGTTAAACAAAAACTTTATAAATAAATACTTACATTTATAAAATCTTCACGGTGCATGTAGTCTGATGCGACCATTTCACTTGCTTCTAGCATTCTTCGTATATTGGATATTTCTTTTTCTAATTTCTCAAATTTGCTTAGAAAAACTTTACCATCTTTATGAGTAAGAGGAGCATCATCTAAATAAAAGAATATTAATTTTAAAATTATTTGTATATTGTAAAACATTTTCGAAAGAATTTGAAATATTACCGTCAGAATGTTCTTCAATTTCTTCAACTCTGGTCGTTGTTCTTCGTTTCTTTCTAGCAGGAGATGATAATGATGCTATTGCTTCTTCTACATCTGGTGGTGTTGTTGGTGTTGTTTGTCTTATTGGTGTTGTTGGCTTGTTATTAATACGACTGGTTGTGTTATTGGTGTTGTTGTTGCAGTAACATCTGTTGTTACAGCAGCGGCAGCTGAAGTTGATGATTTGCGAAAGCTTTTTTTGGTAAATTTTGATTTCCCCGTTACAAGATTGGCAAAATTTTGATTGTCTTTCTTTTGTTTTGATAATAAGAAAGTAATTCTTTTTGATGTTCTGACATTTTTGATTTTTTCTAAAACTATTAAAAAGTATTTAAGTAATGTTTGAAATTTTTAATTTGGTTTTATTTTTCTAAAACTATTAAAAAGTATTTAAGTAATGTTTGAAATTTTTAATTTGGTTTTATTTTTCTAAAACTATTACTATCTAAGTAATATTTGAAATTTCTGAAGAAAATATCTAGAATTTCAATTCTTTATATATTGTATTCTGCTATCAACTTACGAAGTATTTGTTAACTCTTCATAATTATCTTCTTACATCTTTACATATATGATGCATGTGTATTATTTAATTAATAAATCATTTCGCAGGATTGCATAATAATTATGTAAAATTATAAATAGTTTTGTTAAAAATTCATTGTTATCTAATGCATTAAAAGAAAAATCTGTTAATTATCTTCTTACATTTTATTGAATCGTTAAAGAAAAATCTTTTAATTATCTCTTTACATTGTTGTATTAATCAAAAATTGATGTTTCTGAAATTTTATTAAAAATTATAATTACTTATTATCTTCCAATCCCCCTTATTTTATGATATTAAATTTTATTAATATATTTATAAAATAAAATTTGACCTTTAACATGTAAAGCAGTATTATCAAATATTTTCACATGCAATGATCCATAAACTTTCATCCAGAATTATATAGAGGCGTTCTAGGACGCTATATATACGAAACGTCTGGAGAACACACTAGAACGGTGCGTTCTAGTACGCTATATATACGAAACGTTCGGAAAACGCAATAGAACGTTACGTTCTAGTACGTTATATATACGAAACATTCGGAGAACGCACTAGAACAGTGTGTTCTAATACGCTATATATACGAAGCGTTCAGAGAACGCACTAGAACAGCATATTTAATACGCTATATAAATGTAGGTGGTGTTCGTAAGACGCTATAGATCGGTGTATTTTGGACGCACTAGAACGTTCATATTTAATTCCTGATGTTATTCTAAATGTAATTCATACATTCATTAAATAAGTTATTATTCTTCATTATATTACAAAGTATTGTATTATTATTTATTAATTAAATATTAATATGTATTATCTTTTATTATATTACGAAGTATTGTCTATCAATATTAAGGGATATGTATTATTATTTATTAATTAAATATTAATATGTATTATCTTTTATTATATTACGAAGTATTGTCTATCAATATTAAGGGATATGTATTATTATTTATTAATTAAATATTAATATGTATTATCTTTTATTATATTACGAAGTATTGTCTATCAATATTAAGGGATATGTATTATTATTTATTAATTAAATATTAATATGTATTATCTTTTATTATATTACGAAGTATTGTCTATCAATATTAAGGGATATGTATTATTATTTATTAATTAAATATTAATATGTATTATCTTTTATTATATTACGAAGTATTGTCTATCAATATTAAGGGATATGTATTATTATTTATTAATTAAATATTAATATGTATTATCTTTTATTATATTACGAAGTATTGTCTATCAATATTAAGGGATATGTATTATTATTTATTAATTAAATATTAATATGTATTATCTTTTATTATATTACGAAGTATTGTCTATCAATATTAAGGGATATGTATTATTATTTATTAATTAAATATTAATATGTATTATCTTTTATTATATTACGAAGTATTGTCTATCAATATTAAGGGATATGTATTATTATTTATTAATTAAATATTAATATGTATTATCTTTTATTATATTACGAAGTATTGTCTATCAATATTAAGGGATATGTATTATTATTTATTAATTAAATATTAATATGTATTATCTTTTATTATATTACGAAGTATTGTCTATCAATATTAAGGGATATGTATTATTATTTATTAATTAAATATTAATATGTATTATCTTTTATTATATTACGAAGTATTGTCTATCAATATTAAGGGATATGTATTATTATTTATTAATTAAATATTAATATGTATTATCTTTTATTATATTACGAAGTATTGTCTATCAATATTAAGGGATATGTATTATTATTTATTAATTAAATATTAATATGTATTATCTTTTATTATATTACGAAGTATTGTCTATCAATATTAAGGGATATGTATTATTATTTATTAATTAAATATTAATATGTATTATCTTTTATTATATTACGAAGTATTGTCTATCAATATTAAGGGATATGTATTATTATTTATTAATTAAATATTAATATGTATTATCTTTTATTATATTACGAAGTATTGTCTATCAATATTAAGGGATATGTATTATTATTTATTAATTAAATATTAATATGTATTATCTTTTATTATATTACGAAGTATTGTCTATCAATATTAAGGGATATGTATTATTATTTATTAATTAAATATTAATATGTATTATCTTTTATTATATTACGAAGTATTGTCTATCAATATTAAGGGATATGTATTATTATTTATTAATTAAATATTAATATGTATTATCTTTTATTATATTACGAAGTATTGTCTATCAATATTAAGGGATATGTATTATTATTTATTAATTAAATATTAATATGTATTATCTTTTATTATATTACGAAGTATTGTCTATCAATATTAAGGGATATGTATTATTATTTATTAATTAAATATTAATATGTATTATCTTTTATTATATTACGAAGTATTGTCTATCAATATTAAGGGATATGTATTATTATTTATTAATTAAATATTAATATGTATTATCTTTTATTATATTACGAAGTATTGTCTATCAATATTAAGGGATATGTATTATTATTTATTAATTAAATATTAATATGTATTATCTTTTATTATATTACGAAGTATTGTCTATCAATATTAAGGGATATGTATTATTATTTATTAATTAAATATTAATATGTATTATCTTTTATTATATTACGAAGTATTGTCTATCAATATTAAGGGATATGTATTATTATTTATTAATTAAATATTAATATGTATTATCTTTTATTATATTACGAAGTATTGTCTATCAATATTAAGGGATATGTATTATTATTTATTAATTAAATATTAATATGTATTATCTTTTATTATATTACGAAGTATTGTCTATCAATATTAAGGGATATGTATTATTATTTATTAATTAAATATTAATATGTATTATCTTTTATTATATTACGAAGTATTGTCTATCAATATTAAGGGATATGTATTATTATTTATTAATTAAATATTAATATGTATTATCTTTTATTATATTACGAAGTATTGTCTATCAATATTAAGGGATATGTATTATTATTTATTAATTAAATATTAATATGTATTATCTTTTATTATATTACGAAGTATTGTCTATCAATATTAAGGGATATGTATTATTATTTATTAATTAAATATTAATATGTATTATCTTTTATTATATTACGAAGTATTGTCTATCAATATTAAGGGATATGTATTATTATTTATTAATTAAATATTAATATGTATTATCTTTTATTATATTACGAAGTATTGTCTATCAATATTAAGGGATATGTATTATTATTTATTAATTAAATATTAATATGTATTATCTTTTATTATATTACGAAGTATTGTCTATCAATATTAAGGGATATGTATTATTATTTATTAATTAAATATTAATATGTATTATCTTTTATTATATTACGAAGTATTGTCTATCAATATTAAGGGATATGTATTATTATTTATTAATTAAATATTAATATGTATTATCTTTTATTATATTACGAAGTATTGTCTATCAATATTAAGGGATATGTATTATTATTTATTAATTAAATATTAATATGTATTATCTTTTATTATATTACGAAGTATTGTCTATCAATATTAAGGGATATGTATTATTATTTATTAATTAAATATTAATATGTATTATCTTTTATTATATTACGAAGTATTGTCTATCAATATTAAGGGATATGTATTATTATTTATTAATTAAATATTAATATGTATTATCTTTTATTATATTACGAAGTATTGTCTATCAATATTAAGGGATATGTATTATTATTTATTAATTAAATATTAATATGTATTATCTTTTATTATATTACGAAGTATTGTCTATCAATATTAAGGGATATGTATTATTATTTATTAATTAAATATTAATATGTATTATCTTTTATTATATTACGAAGTATTGTCTATCAATATTAAGGGATATGTATTATTATTTATTAATTAAATATTAATATGTATTATCTTTTATTATATTACGAAGTATTGTCTATCAATATTAAGGGATATGTATTATTATTTATTAATTAAATATTAATATGTATTATCTTTTATTATATTACGAAGTATTGTCTATCAATATTAAGGGATATGTATTATTATTTATTAATTAAATATTAATATGTATTATCTTTTATTATATTACGAAGTATTGTCTATCAATATTAAGGGATATGTATTATTATTTATTAATTAAATATTAATATGTATTATCTTTTATTATATTACGAAGTATTGTCTATCAATATTAAGGGATATGTATTATTATTTATTAATTAAATATTAATATGTATTATCTTTTATTATATTACGAAGTATTGTCTATCAATATTAAGGGATATGTATTATTATTTATTAATTAAATATTAATATGTATTATCTTTTATTATATTACGAAGTATTGTCTATCACTATTAATGTATTATCTTTGTTTATCAATATCAATCTTAAGGAATGTATTGTATATCAATATTAAGAAAAAGCAGTATTTTCTATTATTTTCACAAATAAAAATGCAAATACTTTATGAAGCAAAATAAAATGATAGAATTATTGAAGCAAAGTTTCCTTGATATAAAGGAAACGAAATGTTGCATGAAAACTTTATTTATATATAAATTATATAATACAAATATTATTTTAAAATATGTATTTATTCACAAAATATTCATTTTTTTTATCAAATCGTGGAACTATATGCACTATTTCTTCGATCACTTCTATTTCTATAAAATTGTACTTTTCTACTAATCCCAACCAAGGACAACCATAAACAAATGGAGTATTCCAGGACTTAAAATCATACCATTGCACAAGTGCAAGATGCAATGATTTATTTGGTAATACTATTTGTGTTACTAATAATGCCTAAATAAATAAATTGAGTTTAGTAAATCTACATTTTATTTTATTTAATAATTATATTTTATATTTTACTAATATATACCTGTACATAACAAGTTCCGCTATCTGACTGATAGTTGGAAAGTTCGTCAGTATCCATAATTATAGCTATATTGCTAAACTATGGATTATCATAGTATTTGTTTGTTGCCCGTAAAAAAGTACTGTTATTCAATGTAACAGATTCAAATATCTTTATTTGGGTGTCAGTAGAAATTATTTTCGAAAAATCGAGTTTCAAATGGTTAAAAAATTGGGTAAAACCTTTTCTCATTTTTTCATTTAGATTCGAATTGTTTTTTTGTTTTTCACAAAATTCAAAGGCTTCTGTCAAACAACTTCGAAGTATAATTTAAAGGGACCAAGGTTTTATATTTTTTTTCCATTTGTTTTTGCAAAATTATTGCTCTGCGCCGAATCTAAAAAAAATATTATAAAAATTATTAAATGTTACATAATATTTTGAATATAATTATATTTATTTACCATTTTCATTATTTGTGTTTTCACATCTCTTTTATTACTAAGACGATATGGTATTTTAACATAAGTTTTATGTAAACTTTCATATGTCTCAGTTGTGTATCCATTTATTGCTCCATATTTCCAAATTGTATTAATAATGTGATACTTCCATGAATGTAACTTTGGAAATTTCAATCCAGAAATATTCCGAAATAATTTAATGAATAGATTAGCCCAATCATCGATCGCTTTCTGTATAATTTTAAAATATGTTTAATTCTTACTTTAATATATATATATATAATATATATAATATGTGATATATATGAATAAATTACCTGAAAAATTTTCAGATCACTTTCTTTAAATGTTTTCAACCTACTCAATAAATACATTTCATTCCATTTCACATAGACTTCCGAAAAATCTTTATTATATAAATTATCAACTACGAATACCATCATCTTCATTAAATCTCTAAATTCATTTGCAGTTAATTTGGCAATCGATTGTAACCCTCCTGCAAATATTTTTAAACCCGGATGTCTTGGAATTTCTGCAATTCTTCTGTTGAATTTATCGATTGAAGATTTACTCAATAACTCTTTTGTAAATTCTATTTGATAGTGATATAAACCTAAATCCAAGTGATGCATTCTATCGGGAACAGTGACATCATAAATGTTTAAGTCTCTAAATTAAAAATTGTAGTTAGAATATACTCAAGAATATAAAAAGTTAGACGAAAGCTTACAGAATATTCCAAAAATAATTGTAAACTGGTTAATTAGACGAAAGCCTATGGAATATTCCAAAAATAATCGCAAACTGGTTAAACAAATTGATTAAATTTAGACGAAAACTTACGGAATATTCCAAAAATAATTATAAACTGGTTCCAAACTAGCTTCTTTAGTTGTATCATTATCATAATATTTTTTCATATTTTCTTTATTACGAAGCACTGCCTGATTTTTCCTTAAACAAGTATTAGCCAAATTGTCTTTTGATACTAAACAAAAATGGCAAGGATAATTTGAATTTGATGATTTATAAGTTAATGAAAAAGTATATGTTTCCGGTCAATCGCAGATTACAGTAGAAATTCTGGGATAAAACCAGATTCTTTTGCCATCAATTTTTAAATCAATGCTTGCATTTTCAAATAGAGGTTCCAATAAAAATTTAATTGAGTTATGAAAAGTTTTACGCCCAAAATTTTAAATTCAGATGATTTTTTTTCAGTTTCATCTTTAGCAGATATGATTGGAAGATAGCCCAATAATTGTTTAGCATCTTCCTTATTTCTTCGCCATGTCAGAATATTGCCGAGAGATATGTAGATGGGGTGTAACGAACTCTTTCCTAATGTATCAAGAGTAGTAGCATCTGAATATAGGATGATTGACAAAACTTTTGCTACTGATGGAATCGAGGCGTTCACACTTTTCCACCAGTTTCCAGTAAATTGTTCTCCATATGATTTTTCCTCCTTGAACTATGAAATAATAATTTAGTATAGTTTAATATCAATATAGAAATATTGTATAAATTATACATGTCTTCAAAACTAATTTGACCTTGACTCAACTCTTAAAATTTCAATTTTTAATTGCGTTTGACTCAACTAATTGCGTCAGTTATTAGTAAAAATCAAAATTTGCCTTGACTCAACTCCAATTTTTCTCAATTTTAATTGCGTCTGACTCAATTCAATAGTTTTGACGACATGTATAGTATAAATATTTTATAAATAAATTACCGCCAAATCTTCGTAATCATATGCAAAATGTTTGGTTATTTTCGAATTTGATAAAAGATTTTCAATACAATTAACAATTGGACAATAATGAATAAAATATTCTATATTGTTATGACTTAATATAGAATATTTATGGTGTGATAATTGTGAATTCATTTTATCCATATATCTTCGACCAACAACAATATTTTTGGGAAGGGGAGAAATGGATACATTGGAATGCTTATTAAAGAATTTTATAATTGCATTGCCAGCTTTATTATTTAGATTATGTTTAGTAACAAGAGTCATCAAATCAGCATAAGCTTCATTTGGAAATTCATTAATTTCAATTTCGGGTTTTTCAATTTCGGATTCTTCAATACTTCGAAAACGTTCTTCAAAAAACTCCGAATTTCTGAGTTTTTCATTGCTTTGACTTTGTAACACTTCTTCAATCAATTCAGAATTTTCAGGTTCTTCGAAATTTAATATTTCTTCAAACATTTCAGAATCTTGGATTATATTTGACTGTTATATTAATGAAATGTCACCATCATACTCTTCACACTCTTCAAATTCATAAAAATCTTGCGATGGATTTTCCCTTGTTTTGGAACTTGATGGTAAACCTTCCAGAACACTTTGAAATTCTTCACTATCTAAGGAAATATCATTGATATCTGAAATTATTTCCAAAACTTCTTCATTGGATTCTTCTGTACTAGAATAAAAAGTTTGTTTGCATCTTTTCAAATGTTGGGAAAATCCATTAAGGGTCGAATAATAATTTTCACAAAATGTGCATTTAAAATTTCTAGACATTTTATTAAAGTTAAAAATTTATTTGAATAATTGTTAGTTTTAAAATTTTTTATGATGCTTTGACTGCTCTTTTTCATGATACTTATATATCCTTTTCAATTTATTCTTTATTTTCGAATCTTTTCGCAATTATCTATATAGCTATAATTGTATTTGTGGCATTTCTATATATATCTTTCAATTTATTCTTTATTTTCGAATTTTTTCGCAATTTTCTATATGATCTGAGATATAAAAAGAATATAAAGACATTGATACCTTGTATAATTTACGACATATTCTGTGATATTGATATGTTATATTCTGTGATATAAAAAGAATATAAGGATAATTGGCATTTTCTATATTTGTGGAATGTTCTGTGATATAAATGTAGCTATAAAGTTATATATGCAATGCCTCAGATTGATGCATAACATTGATCTGAGGCAAAATATATATATATATAATAATTTGTAATTTTATGTTGTATTCCGTGATATAAAAAGAATATAAATGAACAATTATTTTTTACCTTTCTTAGGATATTAAAATTACAAAAAAAATCGGGATATGGCATGTTCTGTAATGTAAATGTGGCTAGCACGGCTATGTCTTTAATTACAAGAAAAAATCGGGGTATGTCATGTTCTGTGATGTAAATGTGGCTAGCACGTCTGTCTTTATTTAATAATATAATTCTGTCAAAATTATATTTATATTAAGTTCCTTGATAATTTTATTATATATATAAAGCAATTTTTAAAGATTTTTACTTTATTACCCCTTGACCCAATACTCCTTGACTCAAAGAAACTATTCTGGTAGATAAAAAAATGTGCATTATGAAGAATCATAGTGAAATGTTTACAAGGAGTATTGGGTCAAAAGTACCATCCTATTCTGTATTTGCACTTTTTCTTATCTTTCATTACGAGCATTTTTATTTTTTTTTGTTTTCATTTTCTGAAAAAATATTTGAAAACGATTATTTTTTTGTAATTTTTTTTTGTAACTCTTTGTTGTTCTTCGAAATATTTTGAAAACGTATGTGTATAATGCATTAAAGAGACTTTCGTAATTATGTGAAATAAATACGCATAAATATGCAATATATTGAATTATTTTATATAAAATTTTATAGAATGTCGTCGAATAAATCAAAATCCCTGTTTTTTAGCAAAAGAAATATTATTTCTTCTGGCGTACCCGCTGCTTTCAGTTCTGCTTCCAATTCTAGTGTACCTGTTGCTTCTGCTTCTAGTTCTAGCGTACCTGCTGTTTCGAGAATTTCAGAAAAAATGGCGACAAAGACTAACGAAGGTAATAAAAATATAATTTATTTAAAAAAATAATTATGACAAAAAATAATAATTATTTTATATCATTATAGATATATATAAAATAGTTAAGAAAATGTTTCAGAAAATGGGCGAGATGGAAGAAAAAATGGATTTAATTATTAAAAACCAAGAAGAATGTAAGAAAAATCCCGTACTTAACGATGAAGCAGGTTTCCACGAAGTAAGAAATTATTGTCTAAATTCGTCAGATTTTGAAATAATTCAAAGTTAAAAATTTTTTTAATATAGATAATAATAAAAAATACTGCGAAAAATCTAGCCAAGAGTCACGTTTATCCGACCCTACAAGAGATGAGACATGTTGCCAAAGATTATATTGAAAACAATTACCCTGAATTTGATAAAAGTTTAACGAGCAAAAAATGGATGTCGTACTTCGAAAAAAATCTTAGAGAAGATGTAAGAAAATGTTTCTTTAAAATATATAAATAAAGCACTTAGATTTTGCAACTAATTAAAATATTTGAAATATTCTAAAAGATGATCGCGAAGTTTCGCCATTTGAGAGGATCGTTATGCTGCAAAATAAAAAATGCTATACACGAAGTATTCAAATTACTACCACCAATCGACAGTTCTTGAATAGAGAAATATATGAGTGGAAAATGTTACCCGTAGTGTGACACTGTGCATTGATATTTATTAGTATTTATTGTTATTTAGTTATATATTTATTCTTATATGTATTATCTTTGAATTTATAAATAGAGTAGATCTGTAGTACTGATTAGTAAGTACTACATTTGAAGGATTATCACTATGAAATTTACCTAGGTATATACTCAGGTACGATACCTAGGGAAATACTCAGGTAAATACTCGTAAAGATAAAGGAAATTGTGTTATTAGAAAAAGAACCAATCTAAAGGAAGGAATGGTAAGGTTATCTGTGACGCAGGAAGTGTCTGAGAAGATATAAATACAGGTCCTTTTTAGATTGAGTTCGACAGAAGTTCGAAGTTAGAGTTCAGTTTAGTTAATATAGTTTTCCTTTAATTCATACAAGTCTCTTTAATTCCTTTAGTTCTTTTAATTCTTATTCTATTTTATTTTCTTAAATTCTTTATATTATTTATCCTTATTTATTATCTTTATATATATATTATCCCGCATTATTATTTAATAAAGTTATCATTTTATTGAAACCTTTGTATATTTTATCGCTGTTTAAACCTTTTACATATACGCTTTGCACAAGTAATACAAACTAACTTGGCGTGTAAAAGACCCCGTCACAATAAAGAACTCACTCACCTTTGCCTCTCTTACCTAACTTTGTAATTTGCTGTGGATTGATCAAGAGGATCTCCCGAAGCAGCACGATATTACTTAACTTGTAGGATAGTTTTTGTTAGGAAAGATTCTTTAACCTTCAGAACATTGTCGTAAAGGGCACGTGACAAATTGGTGCCTCCTGTGAGGTTGTGAATAAATTAGTTTAATTTTATATAGTTTAACTTTAAAGAATTTTATTTTTATTTTTATTATTTTTCGCATATATATATTTCCTATTTATGATTCAATCAGAAGAATTAAATAAATTAATTAGTGAATTAGCAGAAGTTTATAGTAGTAAAGTTAGAGAAATAGTTCAAGAAACTTCTAGTTTTAATACATCCCAACTTAAAGAGTTACAATATATTAGAAAACAACTTAACCTTTTATTCCAAATAAGAGATAATTGCTTAAAAGTACTTGAAGACTTAGAATTACTCGATTTATATTTTTCTTTATCTCATTAGTTATAGTTTCTTTTATTTTTATCCTTTTTATATCTCAAATATTTGTTAGTATTATTTATATTTAATTAAAGTAGTAATAGTATAGTATACCCCTTATTATATATCCATTAGTTTATAAAGTAGTATTTTTATATAATGGCAAATCCCCAAGTAACCCAGCAATTAGTTGCGGCCTTAAATCGATTAGGAGATAGGATGGAAATAAGGAATATAATTCCAATGCCCCAATTTCATGGAGAAGTCCAAGATCCAGTAGAATGGCTGGAAGAATTTGAAAGATGTGCTCAAATAAATAATTATGATAATGCCTACAAAATAAATACAGTTCAAGGATATTTATTAAATGAAGCACAAACATGGTTCATCTCTTTTGAAGCTACGCGAGGTCAATTTCAATCTTGGCAAACCCGCAACAACCGTCCTTTTGTACAACACTTTTTACACAAGTTTAGAACTCCAAACAGAGTTCTCCAATGGCGCTCTGAATTAAATAACAGAATGCAAGGACCAACAGAATCCATTGACCAATATGCTCAAGCAATAAAGAAATTAATTAGAAGAATTGATTATGATAATAATTGGTCAGAATCTGATCGAATTTATAACTTTACTAAAGGATTAAGAAAAGAAATTGCCTTCCAAATCCGACCACAATTGGCCTTTCAACATAATATTACTCTAGAACAAACCATAGAAGCTGCCAGACAATTGGAAGAAAATAATTTAACGCATCCTGAAATCTTTGCAGGAATGTATGGAACAGGATATAATTCTGTACCAACACACAATCAATTTCCTCAACAAACTCCAATGCAAAATTCTGTTGAAAATGCTGTTAATAATGCATTAGCCCCAATCCTCCAAGCATTAGGAAATCTTAACCTGAACCAAGGAAGCAGTAATGTAGGAGTTACAAATCAACCCTCTCAACCTAATCGACCTAATAATAATAATAACTTTGGTAACAACAATGGAAACAATAGACAACAAAGAAGACCAGTAACTTGTTACAAATGTAATCAAATTGGACATTATGCAAGGAATTGCCCTGCTCCAATTAATAATCAAAATATACAACCGCAAGTGAATAACCAAGTACCTGTAAATCAGAATAATAACAATAATATGTATGCAGCACATTTATTTGCACAGCAACAACCTTATCAACAACCGCAACAGCCAGTATATCAAATGCAAGTACCTCCAGTTCCTCAGCAACAAGTACCACAGATGCAACCAAATCGCAATATCCCAGTAGTTCCTGTTCAACAACCTTTACAAAATAACAACTAGCAAGTGTTGGTAGGAATGCAAGATAATGATACTACCCAGATAGAGGAACAAGTTTTCCCTGTACCGCATTTAAACTATTAAGCGTACCCCAAGAGGGTGGGAGTACGACTATTGACAAAAACCCCTCATTAGTGGGAGGAGAATCTCAACATGCTCAACCGCAACAAAAGGTATTTGGCCAGAGAAGTGCAAATGAAATGGAAGTAGAAGATGTGCTTATACCAAATAAATCAGAAGGAAGTAAAACTACTGGCAAGAAAGGAAAACGAAAGGCTACAGAAGGACAAGCGGAAGAGAAAAAGGGAAGACAAAAACTAACTTGGGCTGAATTACCCCTGATAGACCAAAAGACAATGCCTTACTCTATAGTAGAAGATCTATTACATTGCAAATCCAATATCACTTTAGGACAATTGGCTAGTATACCTAAATATAAAAATGAATTAAGAAAAGCCATAACTCCAAGAAGAAAAAGACCACCTAAACCTAAAGATGAAAAGGAAGAAGTTAAAACCCAAAGTGCCTCTTATAGCAATACTCCTATGATTTGCAAAGGACAAGTAGGAGGATGGACCGTAGATATTATTCTGGATAGTGGTTCCTCTGCCAGTATAATGTCTAAGAAATTTCTTGATCACTTAGAGAAGAAACCAAGTCGACAGTCAAATAGAATGATCACAGGAATACATGGAAATAGGAAATCCAGTTTGGGAATAATAGACAATATAGCTGTCCATATTGGAGATGTAGTAGTATCCACAGATATGGAAGTAATTGACACACAATCCTACACCCTGGTATTAGGAACAGATTGGTTACGAAAAGCAAATGCAGTAATTAACTACAAAGATTCACAAGTAACAATATCTGATGGTAACAGAAGAGCGCAAGTTTCCTGCAGAAATTCTACTGCANTTATATTCTGTGATATAAAAAGAATATAAGGATAATTGGCATTTTCTATATTTGTGGAATGTTCTGTGATATAAATGTAGCTATAAAGTTATATATGCAATGCCTCAGATTGATGCATAACATTGATCTGAGGCAAAATATATATATATATAATAATTTGTAATTTTATGTTGTATTCCGTGATATAAAAAGAATATAAATGAACAATTATTTTTTACCTTTCTTAGGATATTAAAATTACAAAAAAAATCGGGATATGGCATGTTCTGTAATGTAAATGTGGCTAGCACGGCTATGTCTTTAATTACAAGAAAAAATCGGGGTATGTCATGTTCTGTGATGTAAATGTGGCTAGCACGTCTGTCTTTATTTAATAATATAATTCTGTCAAAATTATATTTATATTAAGTTCCTTGATAATTTTATTATATATATAAAGCAATTTTTAAAGATTTTTACTTTATTACCCCTTGACCCAATACTCCTTGACTCAAAGAAACTATTCTGGTAGATAAAAAAATGTGCATTATGAAGAATCATAGTGAAATGTTTACAAGGAGTATTGGGTCAAAAGTACCATCCTATTCTGTATTTGCACTTTTTCTTATCTTTCATTACGAGCATTTTTATTTTTTTTTGTTTTCATTTTCTGAAAAAATATTTGAAAACGATTATTTTTTTGTAATTTTTTTTTGTAACTCTTTGTTGTTCTTCGAAATATTTTGAAAACGTATGTGTATAATGCATTAAAGAGACTTTCGTAATTATGTGAAATAAATACGCATAAATATGCAATATATTGAATTATTTTATATAAAATTTTATAGAATGTCGTCGAATAAATCAAAATCCCTGTTTTTTAGCAAAAGAAATATTATTTCTTCTGGCGTACCCGCTGCTTTCAGTTCTGCTTCCAATTCTAGTGTACCTGTTGCTTCTGCTTCTAGTTCTAGCGTACCTGCTGTTTCGAGAATTTCAGAAAAAATGGCGACAAAGACTAACGAAGGTAATAAAAATATAATTTATTTAAAAAAATAATTATGACAAAAAATAATAATTATTTTATATCATTATAGATATATATAAAATAGTTAAGAAAATGTTTCAGAAAATGGGCGAGATGGAAGAAAAAATGGATTTAATTATTAAAAACCAAGAAGAATGTAAGAAAAATCCCGTACTTAACGATGAAGCAGGTTTCCACGAAGTAAGAAATTATTGTCTAAATTCGTCAGATTTTGAAATAATTCAAAGTTAAAAATTTTTTTAATATAGATAATAATAAAAAATACTGCGAAAAATCTAGCCAAGAGTCACGTTTATCCGACCCTACAAGAGATGAGACATGTTGCCAAAGATTATATTGAAAACAATTACCCTGAATTTGATAAAAGTTTAACGAGCAAAAAATGGATGTCGTACTTCGAAAAAAATCTTAGAGAAGATGTAAGAAAATGTTTCTTTAAAATATATAAATAAAGCACTTAGATTTTGCAACTAATTAAAATATTTGAAATATTCTAAAAGATGATCGCGAAGTTTCGCCATTTGAGAGGATCGTTATGCTGCAAAATAAAAAATGCTATACACGAAGTATTCAAATTACTACCACCAATCGACAGTTCTTGAATAGAGAAATATATGAGTGGAAAATGTTACCCGTAGTGTGACACTGTGCATTGATATTTATTAGTATTTATTGTTATTTAGTTATATATTTATTCTTATATGTATTATCTTTGAATTTATAAATAGAGTAGATCTGTAGTACTGATTAGTAAGTACTACATTTGAAGGATTATCACTATGAAATTTACCTAGGTATATACTCAGGTACGATACCTAGGGAAATACTCAGGTAAATACTCGTAAAGATAAAGGAAATTGTGTTATTAGAAAAAGAACCAATCTAAAGGAAGGAATGGTAAGGTTATCTGTGACGCAGGAAGTGTCTGAGAAGATATAAATACAGGTCCTNAAAAAATCTTAGAGAAGATGTAAGAAAATGTTTCTTTAAAATATATAAATAAAGCACTTAGATTTTGCAACTAATTAAAATATTTGAAATATTCTAAAAGATGATCGCGAAGTTTCGCCATTTGAGAGGATCGTTATGCTGCAAAATAAAAAATGCTATACACGAAGTATTCAAATTACTACCACCAATCGACAGTTCTTGAATAGAGAAATATATGAGTGGAAAATGTTACCCGTAGTGTGACACTGTGCATTGATATTTATTAGTATTTATTGTTATTTAGTTATATATTTATTCTTATATGTATTATCTTTGAATTTATAAATAGAGTAGATCTGTAGTACTGATTAGTAAGTACTACATTTGAAGGATTATCACTATGAAATTTACCTAGGTATATACTCAGGTACGATACCTAGGGAAATACTCAGGTAAATACTCGTAAAGATAAAGGAAATTGTGTTATTAGAAAAAGAACCAATCTAAAGGAAGGAATGGTAAGGTTATCTGTGACGCAGGAAGTGTCTGAGAAGATATAAATACAGGTCCTTTTTAGATTGAGTTCGACAGAAGTTCGAAGTTAGAGTTCAGTTTAGTTAATATAGTTTTCCTTTAATTCATACAAGTCTCTTTAATTCCTTTAGTTCTTTTAATTCTTATTCTATTTTATTTTCTTAAATTCTTTATATTATTTATCCTTATTTATTATCTTTATATATATATTATCCCGCATTATTATTTAATAAAGTTATCATTTTATTGAAACCTTTGTATATTTTATCGCTGTTTAAACCTTTTACATATACGCTTTGCACAAGTAATACAAACTAACTTGGCGTGTAAAAGACCCCGTCACAATAAAGAACTCACTCACCTTTGCCTCTCTTACCTAACTTTGTAATTTGCTGTGGATTGATCAAGAGGATCTCCCGAAGCAGCACGATATTACTTAACTTGTAGGATAGTTTTTGTTAGGAAAGATTCTTTAACNGGAATGGTAAGGTTATCTGTGACGCAGGAAGTGTCTGAGAAGATATAAATACAGGTCCTTTTTAGATTGAGTTCGACAGAAGTTCGAAGTTAGAGTTCAGTTTAGTTAATATAGTTTTCCTTTGATTCATACAAGTCTCTTTAATTCCTTTAGTTCTTTTAATTCTTATTCTATTTTATTTTCTTAAATTCTTTATATTATTTATCCTTATTTATTATCTTTATATATATATTATCCCGCATTATTATTTAATAAAGTTATCATTTTATTGAAACCTTTGTATATTTTATCGCTGTTTAAACCTTTTACATATACGCTTTGCACAAGTAATACAAACTAACTTGGCGTGTAAAAGACCCCGTCACAATAAAGAACTCACTCACCTTTGCCTCTCTTACCTAACTTTGTAATTTGCTGTGGATTGATCAAGAGGATCTCCCGAAGCAGCACGATATTACTTAACTTGTAGGATAGTTTTTGTTAGGAAAGATTCTTTAACCTTCAGAACATTGTCGTAAAGGGCACGTGACAAATTGGTGCCTCCTGTGAGGTTGTGAATAAATTAGTTTAATTTTATATAGTTTAACTTTAAAGAATTTTATTTTTATTTTTATTATTTTTCGCATATATATATTTCCTATTTATGATTCAATCAGAAGAATTAAATAAATTAATTAGTGAATTAGCAGAAGTTTATAGTAGTAAAGTTAGAGAAATAGTTCAAGAAACTTCTAGTTTTAATACATCCCAACTTAAAGAGTTACAATATATTAGAAAACAACTTAACCTTTTATTCCAAATAAGAGATAATTGCTTAAAAGTACTTGAAGACTTAGAATTACTCGATTTATATTTTTCTTTATCTCATTAGTTATAGTTTCTTTTATTTTTATCCTTTTTATATCTCAAATATTTGTTAGTATTATTTATATTTAATTAAAGTAGTAATAGTATAGTATACCCCTTATTATATATCCATTAGTTTATAAAGTAGTATTTTTATATAATGGCAAATCCCCAAGTAACCCAGCAATTAGTTGCGGCCTTAAATCGATTAGGAGATAGGATGGAAATAAGGAATATAATTCCAATGCCCCAATTTCATGGAGAAGTCCAAGATCCAGTAGAATGGCTGGAAGAATTTGAAAGATGTGCTCAAATAAATAATTATGATAATGCCTACAAAATAAATACAGTTCAAGGATATTTATTAAATGAAGCACAAACATGGTTNTTAGGAAATCTTAACCTGAACCAAGGAAGCAGTAATGTAGGAGTTACAAATCAACCCTCTCAACCTAATCGACCTAATAATAATAATAACTTTGGTAACAACAATGGAAACAATAGACAACAAAGAAGACCAGTAACTTGTTACAAATGTAATCAAATTGGACATTATGCAAGGAATTGCCCTGCTCCAATTAATAATCAAAATATACAACCGCAAGTGAATAACCAAGTACCTGTAAATCAGAATAATAACAATAATATGTATGCAGCACATTTATTTGCACAGCAACAACCTTATCAACAACCGCAACAGCCAGTATATCAAATGCAAGTACCTCCAGTTCCTCAGCAACAAGTACCACAGATGCAACCAAATCGCAATATCCCAGTAGTTCCTGTTCAACAACCTTTACAAAATAACAACTAGCAAGTGTTGGTAGGAATGCAAGATAATGATACTACCCAGATAGAGGAACAAGTTTTCCCTGTACCGCATTTAAACTATTAAGCGTACCCCAAGAGGGTGGGAGTACGACTATTGACAAAAACCCCTCATTAGTGGGAGGAGAATCTCAACATGCTCAACCGCAACAAAAGGTATTTGGCCAGAGAAGTGCAAATGAAATGGAAGTAGAAGATGTGCTTATACCAAATAAATCAGAAGGAAGTAAAACTACTGGCANTTATATAATGGCAAATCCTCAAGTAACCCAGCAATTAGTTGCAGCCCTAAATCGATTAGGAGATAGAATGGAAATAAGGAATATCATTCCAATGCCCCAATTTCATGGAGGAGTCCAAGATCCAGTAGAATGGCTGGAAGAATTTGAAAGATGTGCTCAAATAAATAATTATGATAATGCCTACAAAATAAATACAGTTCAAGGATATTTATTAAATGAAGCACAAACATGGTTCATCTCTTTTGAAGCTACGCGAGGTCAATTTCAATCTTGGCAAACCCGCAACAACCGTCCTTTTGTACAACACTTTTTACACAAGTTTAGAACTCCAAACAGAGTTCTCCAATGGCGCTCTGAATTAAATAACAGAATGCAAGGACCAACAGAATCCATTGACCAATATGCTCAAGCAATAAAGAAATTAATTAGAAGAATTGATTATGATAATAATTGGTCAGAATCTGATCGAATTTANACAAAATAACAACTAGCAAGTGTTGGTAGGAATGCAAGATAATGATACTACCCAGATAGAGGAACAAGTTTTCCCTGTACCGCATTTAAACTATTAAGCGTACCCCAAGAGGGTGGGAGTACGACTATTGACAAAAACCCCTCATTAGTGGGAGGAGAATCTCAACATGCTCAACCGCAACAAAAGGTATTTGGCCAGAGAAGTGCAAATGAAATGGAAGTAGAAGATGTGCTTATACCAAATAAATCAGAAGGAAGTAAAACTACTGGCAAGAAAGGAAAACGAAAGGCTACAGAAGGACAAGCGGAAGAGAAAAAGGGAAGACAAAAACTAACTTGGGCTGAATTACCCCTGATAGACCAAAAGACAATGCCTTACTCTATAGTAGAAGATCTATTACATTGCAAATCCAATATCACTTNAATTTCATGGAGAAGTCCAAGATCCAGTAGAATGGCTGGAAGAATTTGAAAGATGTGCTCAAATAAATAATTATGATAATGCCTACAAAATAAATACAGTTCAAGGATATTTATTAAATGAAGCACAAACATGGTTCATCTCTTTTGAAGCTACGCGAGGTCAATTTCAATCTTGGCAAACCCGCAACAACCGTCCTTTTGTACAACACTTTTTACACAAGTTTAGAACTCCAAACAGAGTTCTCCAATGGCGCTCTGAATTAAATAACAGAATGCAAGGACCAACAGAATCCATTGACCAATATGCTCAAGCAATAAAGAAATTAATTAGAAGAATTGATTATGATAATAATTGGTCAGAATCTGATCGAATTTATAACTTTACTAAAGGATTAAGAAAAGAAATTGCCTTCCAAATCCGACCACAATTGGCCTTTCAACATAATATTACTCTAGAACAAACCATAGAAGCTGCCAGACAATTGGAAGAAAATAATTTAACGCATCCTGAAATCTTTGCAGGAATGTATGGAACAGGATATAATTCTGTACCAACACACAATCAATTTCCTCAACAAACTCCAATGCAAAATTCTGTTGAAAATGCTGTTAATAATGCATTAGCCCCAATCCTCCAAGCATTAGGAAATCTTAACCTGAACCAAGGAAGCAGTAATGTAGGAGTTACAAATCAACCCTCTCAACCTAATCGACCTAATAATAATAATAACTTTGGTAACAACAATGGAAACAATAGACAACAAAGAAGACCAGTAACTTGTTACAAATGTAATCAAATTGGACATTATGCAAGGAATTGCCCTGCTCCAATTAATAATCAAAATATACAACCGCAAGTGAATAACCAAGTACCTGTAAATCAGAATAATAACAATAATATGTATGCAGCACATTTATTTGCACAGCAACAACCTTATCAACAACCGCAACAGCCAGTATATCAAATGCAAGTACCTCCAGTTCCTCAGCAACAAGTACCACAGATGCAACCAAATCGCAATATCCCAGTAGTTCCTGTTCAACAACCTTTACAAAATAACAACTAGCAAGTGTTGGTAGGAATGCAAGATAATGATACTACCCAGATAGAGGAACAAGTTTTCCCTGTACCGCATTTAAACTATTAAGCGTACCCCAAGAGGGTGGGAGTACGACTATTGACAAAAACCCCTCATTAGTGGGAGGAGAATCTCAACATGCTCAACCGCAACAAAAGGTATTTGGCCAGAGAAGTGCAAATGAAAGGGAAGTAGAAGATGTGCTTATACCAAATAAATCAGAAGGAAGTAAAACTACTGGCAAGAAAGGAAAACGAAAGGCTACAGAAGGACAAGCGGAAGAGAAAAAGGGAAGACAAAAACTAACTTGGGCTGAATTACCCCTGATAGACCAAAAGACAATGCCTTACTCTATAGTAGAAGATCTATTACATTGCAAATCCAATATCACTTTAGGACAATTGGCTAGTATACCTAAATATAAAAATGAATTAAGAAAAGCCATAACTCCAAGAAGAAAAAGACCACCTAAACCTAAAGATGAAAAGGAAGAAGTTAAAACCCAAGTGCCTCTTATAGCAATACTCCTATGATTTGCAAAGGACAAGTAGGAGGATGGACCGTAGATATTATTCTGGATAGTGGTTCCTCTGCCAGTATAATGTCTAAGAAATTTCTTGATCACTTAGAGAAGAAACCAAGTCGACAGTCAAATAGAATGATCACAGGAATACATGGAAATAGGAAATCCAGTTTGGGAATAATAGACAATATAGCTGTCCATATTGGAGATGTAGTAGTATCCACAGATATGGAAGTAATTGACACACAATCCTACACCCTGGTATTAGGAACAGATTGGTTACGAAAAGCAAATGCAGTAATTAACTACAAAGATTCACAAGTAACAATATCTGATGGTAACAGAAGAGCGCAAGTTTCCTGCAGAAATTCTACTGCACCCTTACCAATTCAAGAAGAAAATGAAGAGGAAGAATCTGATGAGGAAGATTATGAAGATGACGATGAAGAAGAAGATGAAGACAATACAAATTTAGTATTGGTCATGAATGAAGAGGAAAGTCCTGATCAACATTTCTACAAATTTACTCCTTGGGGAATTGAGATAGACTATGAAACTTTTACATGGCAAGAATATGATTACATGAACCGTCAATTTAATCCTTGGCTAACGAATCAGAAGTATAGACATCAGATAAAACATTGGTTGAAGGACCTGATAAAAATTGTTGGTGCCAAAAACACTTACATACAGGAAGTGACAGATGTGCAGATTGTTACAATGAATATTCCCGATGGGAAACTATCCAAACTATCCCTATACAAGAGATCCGCAATGCCCAATCCTTATTAGTATCTGGAGGAGCAGAAGAACTAGCCCAAAATGAATATAATTTCATTGTTCAAGACATCTTGGAGAAATATCCACAAGCAGTAGCCAAAGACATAACTCAATTAGGCCGTACTAACATAGTCACACATCACATTGATACAGGTGATGCAAGAGAAATAAAACAACATTATTACAGGATGTCCCCCAAACACGAGTCTTTTATAAAGGAAGAAATAGAACGCCTAAAACAACAAGGACTTATTGTACCGTCACATAGCCCATGGACTTCACCTGCCTTGGTAGTTGGAAAGGCAAATGGAAAATTAAGACTGGTGGTAGATTACCGACAACTGAATAAAGTGACAAAACCAGATGCATATTCACTCCCAAAAATCTCTGATATGCTAGATGCTCTCGCTCACTGTCGATACTTTTCGACTTTAGACTTGACTTCTGGATTCTGGCAAGTTGCAATGAATGCTCAGGACCAAGAGAAGACTGCCTTCAGCACTAAATTTGGAACTTATGAATTTACAGTAATGCCCTTTGGTTTAATGAATGCTCCCGCTACTTTCCAAAGGTTGATGGATAATGTGTTCTATGACATCACTTGGAAGTTTGCTCTAGTGTACATGGATGATATTATCATCTATTCTAAATCACTTGAAGATCACTGTGCTCATCTTGAACAAGTTCTACAGCTTTTAATAAAGGCAGGACTAAAGTTAAATCCTGATAAGTGTGATTTCTTTAGAAAACAGATACTTTTCTTGGGACATATGGTCTCAGAAGAGGGAATAAAACCCAACCCAACTTTGGTTGAGAAAATCAAAGAATGTCCACAACCAAATACCAAAAGAAAAGTAAGATCTTTTCTGGGACTTGCCTCGTATTATAGGAGATTTATCAAGGATTTCTCCAAAATTGCTAAACCTTTGTATGACTTAACAAAACAAAATGAAACCTTCTGCTGGACGGATACTTGCCAAGCAGCCTTTGAACATTTAAGAACCTGTTTAACTACACAACCCATTGTAATTTACCCTGACTTTACCAGACCTTTTATTTTACATACTGATGCCTCTGATTATGCTGTTGGAGCTGTCCTAGCTCAAGTAGATGACAACAAAAGAGAACATGTTATTGCTTATGCCAGCCGAATACTAAATGATGCCGAACGAAATTATACTGTGACCGAGAAGGAATGCCTCGCCATTATTTGGGCCACCAAGTACTTTCACCATTTTCTACAAGGACATGAATTCAGTATAGTGACAGATCATGAAGCTATACCTTGGTTAAAGAAACACAAACAACCTAAAGGACGACTCGCCAGATGGATAATTCACTTATCAGAATATGACCCTTACACTATTATTAAAAGAAAAGGAAGTGATCATACAAATGCAGATGCGCTCTCAAGATTAGAAACTAGCCCTGTAGATAGCTTACTTTCTTTCTTATATTAATCCCCTTATATATATTTTTAAAAACACACAAGTCAAATGGACTTGAAAGCGTACAACGAATTTATTGATTACTTACTTAGACATAATTATCCTGATAACTCCACCCCTCAAGAAAAACAAAATTTGGCAAGAAAAGCAATACAGTATACAGTAGAAAATAGCATTTTATTTAGAAAGAACAAACAGAAACCAGAACAACCCCTTCGAGTAATAACTCTGCAGGACAGAGAAAAGATATTATATAATTTACATTCCTCCCCTTTGGCAGGACATTTTGGCATAAAGAAAACAATAGAAAAGGCAATTGAAAGATATTATTGGCCATACATGGGAAAAGATATTAAAGAATATATTCAATCGTGTGATAGCTGTCAAAGATTTGGAAAACCTCAAAAAATACAGTTAACACAATCAATACCAGTAGTTCAACCTTTTTATCAAATAGGAATAGATTATGTAGGTCCATTAAATCCTACACCAGATGGAAATAAATATATATTAGTAGCAGTAGATTATTTCACTAAGTGGCCAGAAGCTAAAGCAGTAAAAGAAGCCTCTGCAAAAGAAACAGCACAATTCTTGTATGAAACAATTATTTGTCAACATGGAACCCCTTCAATAATACTTTCGGATAGAGGATCTCATTTTGTCAATGATACTATTAAATTGATGAAAGAAGAAATTGGATTTCGACATAAACTTGCTTCTGCTTATCACCCCCAGACAAATGAATTAACAGAAAGATTCAATGGAACTTTATGCAGAGCCCTAGCTAAAAGTTTGCAAAATAATGAATCAAATTGGGACCAATTACTCCCCAGTATTTTATTTGCCTATAGAACTCTTAAACAAGAATCCACTCAGCAAACCCCCTTTTATCTAGTACATGGAAGAGAAGCACAATTACCGATAGATTTGGAAATCCAAAAACAAAATTTAGAGCCTATTACTAATTTTGATGAATCCCTGAAAAGAAGAATTAGTGCCTTAAAAGGAGTTTTTATTGATACACAAATAATGAACCTTAGAAATATTCAACATGCCCAAGAGCGACAAAGAGAGCGACAAGTGAAACTTAGAAAGGCCCATACTTACAAAATAGGAGATATAGTTTTACTGTACGACTCTGCAAAACAAAATCTTCATGGAGATAAATTTTCCATAAGATGGACAGGACCCTTTTGGATTGACAAAATTTTGGGAAGTAGTACATACTTAATTCGTGATAAATTAGGAGTAGTAAGACAGAGACCAGTTCATGTGGAAAGATTAAAACATTATAAACAAAGGTACCTTGTGGAACCACATGTAATAATTACCTCCAAATTAGCATAAAATTAATTTAGTGTAAATCCTTGAAAGTTGTATAAATAGTAGATCGATACTATGGGTAATTTTAGTTCAAAGTAAAATGGAATTACAATTGTCAGATACTCAACAACAAAAGTTATTCGAGTTATACCAAATCCTCCAAGTTCCTCCAAATGAAATAAATATTCAAATGAGCTCTGGAAAAATCCAAGTAAAGTGTAATGAAATTGAAACCACCCTGTTGGTTCCTATCCTTAACAAGAAAAGGAATATAGAACCATTTGTAAATGAAGCATATGATGCAGATATCGATCTGGATATGACCGTCAAAGATGAAGAAGACCTAACTAAACTTTTGCAATATGTTTCCGATCCCCATATGGCAAATGGACAGAAAATATTAGCATATTCAAGAATTTGGGAAAAATGTAACCGAAGAGTAAAAGAAGAAGGAACTTCCCTCCTAACAATAAAAAGAGAACTGGAATCTCTTACAAACAAAAATAGTGGAAGGATCATGAGAATCGCAAAAGGAGCTCATAAAGTGATGGAAGTAATGGGAGATTTCTTCCCAAGAAAATTAAAATTAATAACCCCTACTTGGTTGCAACATGTCAAAAAGGATGACTTTGAAAGTTTCCTAGTACAAACTCAAATCAAATATAGAGAAGGAATCGAGCATCTCGCAGGAGCTCGAAATTAAAGGAAGAAATGTTGTGACACCGTGCATTGATATTTATTAGTATTTATTATTATTTAGTTATATATTTATTCTTATATGTATTATCTTTGAATTTATAAATAGAGTAGATCTGTAGTACTGATTAGTAAGTACTACATTTGAAGGATTATCACTATGAAATTTACCTAGGTATATACTCAGGTACGATACCTAGGGAAATACTCAGGTAAATACTCGTAAAGATAAAGGAAATTGTGTTATTAGAAAAAGAACCAATCTAAAGGAAGGAATGGTAAGGTTATCTGTGACGCAGGAAGTGTCTGAGAAGATATAAATACAGGTCCTTTTTAGATTGAGTTCGACAGAAGTTCGAAGTTAGAGTTCAGTTTAGTTAATATAGTTTTCCTTTGATTCATACAAGTCTCTTTAATTCCTTTAGTTCTTTTAATTCTTATTCTATTTTATTTTATTAAATTCTTTATATTATTTGTCCTTATTTATTATCTTTATATATATATTATCCCGCATTATTATTTAATAAAGTTATCATTTTATTGAAACCTTTGTATATTTTATCGCTGTTTAAACCTTTTATATATACGCTTTGCACAAGTAATACAAACTAACTTGGCGTGTAAAAGACCCCGTCACAATAAAGAACTCACTCACCTTTGCCTCTCTTACCTAACTTTGTAATTTGCTGTGGATTGATCAAGAGGATCTCCCGAAGCAGCACGATATCACTTAACTTGTAGGATAGTTTTTGTTAGGAAAGATTCTTTAACCTTCAGAACATTGTCGTAAAGGGCACGCGACAGTAGTGACGGAGTGTTATAAAATTCTTTTCAGACCGGTGTGTGATGATGACGAAGCAACCCATATAGATTGTATAATAGATAAAATATGGAAAGATCCCGAAGATTGTTTGCAAACTCAAGTTGCTTGGGCAATCTCGATTGCGCAAATATATCTAAACCCCGATAATCGTTGTGTTAAAATAACTGAAAAAATTACAAAAGAGCGACTTGAGAAGAATTTAGTAAAATATTATCTTTCTTTATATGAAGTTTTTAAAAAAATATTAATAAATTTTCTAATAAAATTTTATTGAATAAATTAATTAATTCTGAAATAATTAATAACACATCGGAAGAATCCGAAGATGAATCGCCACCATTACGAAAACTGTCACCCCCACGAAAACTACAACCACCATCACGAAAACTGCTGTCACCACCACGAAAACTACAACCACCACCACGAAAACTGCCGCTACTACCACGAAAACTATCACCGCCAACAAAATCAATACAAAACCTAACAACCACAAGAATAAAAAATTAAAAAATCACAAAAAAGAGGACGAAAGATAGGACGAAATTGTATTTTCCACTCTTAAAAAAATTCGAAAAAATGCATTAAAACTTGTGGAAAAAAATGCAAAAAATAAAAAAAGGCCATTGAATGACGAAGATGAAAGTGATTATAGTGAAGAAAGTAAAGAAGGAAATTATGATGGTAAAGAAGGAAATTATGATAGTGAAGAAGGTGATAATAAAGATGATAACGAAGATGATAACGAAAATGATAACGAAGATGATAATGAAGATAATAACGAAGATAATAATAATAATATTGAAAAAAAATAATTTCAAACAGATCATTATTGATTAAAAAATTGTCATTTTTGTTTTGATTTTTTTTTATTTTTTTTTTTTTGTTTCAGCAAGGCCTCACCTCAAATTTTATTAATTAGAAAAACAGAAAGTTTCTTATACATAAGATACATAACTTATTCTAATGACTATTAGTTAAAGATGAGACTCAGACTAACCCGAAGGGACATGCCTGCAACTTACCGCCTGACAATAATAATTGCCCTCAGCATGTTAAGGCCCTGCTGAACAACCTATTTTATACAACCAAGTCCAATTACAGCTATCTTTAATAACATGATTATATATAAATCTATTTAATGAAAATAAAAAAGAAATTTTGCTTCTACTATAATTATGATTGTTTTTATTTATAATGTTTGTTACACCTTGTGTAGTATTGTTGAGTACACTATTGTTATCTGTATTATTGATCTGAGATGTTACTGTTGTGTCAAGTGTCTCATTACGGACCTTCTTTTTCCATTTATTATTACTGATTCCATTCTCAGTTTCCCACTTTTTAACCGCTGAACATCTATCCTTCCATATATGAGTATGTAAGAAAAGTTTAAATTGATTAAATACGTCGTCTATTATTTGATCAGCCAACTCATGTGTTACAACTTTTTGCAAAACTATATCATATACAGTTATCGGGATCAATCCCAACATAACATCAATGAATAATAAGTGGTCCGCGTCTCGCGTGCACACATCTTGGGGAATATGAAGTTTCTTTAATGCTGCTAGTGTTTTGCACATATTTTTGCATGTATCCCCACATGCTACGGTAGTCGTCTTGCTTACTAACAAATTAATAAGTTTATTTATGCATGAGTGTATATCAATTAAATTTTTTGGGCATGTCAATACATGTACTTGATCTTTTTTTTCTAGATTGCACCGGATACAAGAATCGTTTTCATATATCTTTGGGAATCTGTCCTTTAACTTCTCTAGTGTGGGCAGTTCATTATTAAATAATTTAACATTAAAAGCTCTTTGCCGGATTTCCTTGTTATCTGTTACATTGCGATCAATATAAGAAAGCATTGTCGTTCTTCATGACGACTCCCACTGAATCTGCTTGCTTTTAAAAGCAGAAATTGTAGAGATGTTCTGATTGAGCAGTCTCCATTTTATTGAGTGTTTGGCCTTACCCAATTTTTTAGTAAAATGTCTTAAAGGCTCCTCAATTGTTTCTGTATTCCAACAACTCATTGCATTTACAAACGTTAAAGACTGCAAGTCTGGAAAGCATACAGGTTTAAAGCAACCTTCTCTTGCTAATTTATCTGCCATTTCATTGTGGATATACTTGCATGCAAAATTATTTTGGGGCCCCGAAATTGCAATTTCGGGGAAAAAAGTCGAAATAGTTTTTCATAGAAGACGAAATTATTTTACTTAAAACCCGAAATTTTTTGACCACCCAGATTTATTCTTTGATTGAAGATACACATAACTGGGTACTTTTTTTACTTTCATATATAGAATGGATTCTGCATAAATCTCAAAAAGTCGAAATACCTCAAAAATCCAAAATCAATTTTGGGAACATGTATAATTGTGGATAACTCCCGAGTGCGCTTTAACTTTTTCCAGCCGAAGTGTTAAGTTCTGAACGTTAGCAATTTCTTCTATAGCTTTGACAATTGTCCAATTTTTAAGTTTTCTATGTGCTTTTCTTGGGTTGGCAGCTGCATTAGCTATAGCATCAATAGCTGCCTGGCTATCTGTAAAAATGCATAACCTTGAATGCTTTGGGGTAGCATAAACTGCCGTCAGAATTGCCATAAGTTCCGCATGTGTCGACGACGCGAAATTTTCTACTTTACCACTAAAATTAAACTCTGTATCATTCTCGTCGAATGTACACCACCCGCAACCCATTGTTGTTACGTGTGAATTATTATTATCTTTTTTAATTAAGGATCCATCCATATATATCCTAATTGACATACTACTAGAAAGTTTTAAACGAATGTCATCAAGTTTAGTCTAAATGTTTTCTTGTGTCCAGAAATTTTGAAATTTCGCGAACATAGTTGTTCTATCACGTGAATTGTTACTAATATAAACAGTTGGAGGGTCTATTATCAGGAAATTTTAATAGGCGTAATATTCCGTAAACTTTTTGGTCTATAATTTCTCCGGAGAATTATGACACCCACAAAGATCTTCGAAATAATTTTTCGGAGATTTTCGAAACGTAATATTAGATTATTAATACGTTGCGAAAAAAAATCGCATAAATCTACGTAGATTTTACGTAAAAATTTACGTTTAATTTCGAAAGTTTTCGTATTTAATTATTTTCGCGATATTAATTTTTACATTAAAATTTTATAATTATTTATTTACATATAATAATATAATAATAAAATAATTCTCTTTATTACGTTATATAATAAAAATAATATTTATACAAATAATATAAATTCTATAATATAAATAATAATAAATTTTAATTCGAATCTTTCCGCTATTCTTACATCGATGGTATTAAATTCACCTTTGATTTTCACGTACTTACGAAATTTATTTTTTTACTCGAAAAACAATTGATTCTCGTAAGATCTAAATGTCTTAAAAATATATCAAGAAAATTAATATGTCATTTGAAAATCTCCGAAATGTTACAAATAAGTAAAAATTAAAATTGTAAGAAATAAATTATATTTGCAACTTACATAACTTACATTTAAAAACTCATGCATATAATCATCTTGTCCACTTCATTTTGTTCTAGTAGCCATAATTCTCTAAAAGAAAATAAAGTATTAATTTAATTGTTTTGAAATGCTTCGATAATCTTCGAAAATTTTGTTTTTTGAAATATACAAATATGTAAAATTAAAATCGTCAAGGAATATTATAAATAAATTATACTTGTAACTTACATTTAAAAACTCGTGCATATAATCCTCTTGTCTGCTTCGTTTTGTTCTAGTAGCCATAATTCT
>PQFF01000457.1:197445-207513 GCA_003547095.1 Diversispora epigaea | reverse complement strand
TTATTTATTAAAATTTTCTTTAATATTAGGTTTGGGACTTAGAAACAACCAGTTTCAACGAATACTTGTAATTGCAACAACAATTTGGAAAGATATGCCTCAAGTTTCACAGAAAAAAAAACAAAATAAATTATATACTGCAAGAGAACTTGTTGCGCAAATGATTAAATTCAAAGAAAACCAGTCACCATATAATATGGATTATATAGATGAAATTAATACTCCAATGAGTTGGTGGTCATGTATTGATGATTCACCTAATCATCTTAAACGTCTAGCAAAAAAACTTTTTTCTATTGTTCCGCATTCAGCATCATGTGAACGTATATGGAGTATTTGTGGTTGGATGTACGGTGATCGCAGAACAAATCTTTCAATGCATCATCTTGAAGGAATGTCAAAAATTCATAATTGGTACCTTTCCAATATGAAAGATGAATTGAAAATTGTTGGTGAATCACTCTCTGAACAAGAAATATTAGAATTATTTCAACAAACACAAGAATTAGAAGAAGAAGAGGAATCTGAAGATTTTTTTGAAACATTAATTGAAGAAGAAAGTGAAATACATAATGATACTGAATTAGAAATATTTGTAGTTATTGAACCTCATCCATTTCATACAAATAAAGAGAATGAATATAATGATACAGAAGAAAGTGAAGTAAGTAATGATGAAGAAGTTGAAGAAGATTATGATCCTCAACAATTAGCAGAGGAGTATTTTCGGGGTAATTGATTTTTAAAATAATTAATTTCATAATTATTAATATTTCAATATATATGTTTATTCATTTTAATTAATAATTGTAATTAAAATTTTTTTTAATAATAAAGTTTAATATTAAATTTATTTAGTTTAATTTTTTTATTTTGATAATTGTGAAAATAAAATAATTTATTAACTAATTATTATTAAGAAAAAAATAATTACAAATTTTTAGGTTCAAGATTTGAAAATTTAATAGATAATAATAATAACGTTATATAATAATATAGATCGTGATGGATGAGTATTGATCGTAGTAATATAATAATTAATAATAATAGTATTAATCGTAGTTATATAGATGATGATAATAATAGTATTGATTGTAGTAATTGTATAATAATTAAATATAGATCGTAATGGTGATAATAATAATAGTATTGATTGTAGTAATATAATAATTAATATAGATCGTAATGGATGATAATACTAATAGTGTTAATTGTAGTAATATAATAATTAATAATAATAATAATAATATTGATCGGGATAATATAATAATTAATATAGATCGTGATGGATGATAATAATAATAGTATTGATCGGAATAATATAATAATTAATATAGATCGTGATGGATGAGTATTGATCGTAGTAATAAATAATTAATATAAATTATAATAATAATGTTGATAATAATTAATATAGATCGTAATAGTGATAATAATAATAATGATAATAATAAAACCGTGGGGGCAAGAATCGTGGGGGTTAAATTATAATAATAATGTTGATAATAATTAATATAGATCGTAATAGTGATAATAATAATAATGATAATAATAAAACCGTGGGGGCAAGAATCGTGGGGGTTAAATTATAATAATAATGTTGATAATAATTAATATAGATCGTAATAGTGATAATAATAATAATGATAATAATAAAACCGTGGGGGCAAGAATCGTGGGGGTTAAATTATAATAATAATGTTGATAATAATTAATATAGATCGTAATAGTGATAATAATAATAATGATAATAATAAAACCGTGGGGGCAAGAATCGTGGGGGTTAAATTATAATAATAATGTTGATAATAATTAATATAGATCGTAATAGTGATAATAATAATAATGATAATAATAAAACCGTGGGGGCAAGAATCGTGGGGGTTAAATTATAATAATAATGTTGATAATAATTAATATAGATCGTAATAGTGATAATAATAATAATGATAATAATAAAACCGTGGGGGCAAGAATCGTGGGGGTTAAATTATAATAATAATGTTGATAATAATTAATATAGATCGTAATAGTGATAATAATAATAATGATAATAATAAAACCGTGGGGGCAAGAATCGTGGGGGTTAAATTATAATAATAATGTTGATAATAATTAATATAGATCGTAATAGTGATAATAATAATAATGATAATAATAAAACCGTGGGGGCAAGAATCGTGGGGGTTAAATTATAATAATAATGTTGATAATAATTAATATAGATCGTAATAGTGATAATAATAATAATGATAATAATAAAACCGTGGGGGCAAGAATCGTGGGGGTTAAATTATAATAATAATGTTGATAATAATTAATATAGATCGTAATAGTGATAATAATAATAATGATAATAATAAAACCGTGGGGGCAAGAATCGTGGGGGTTAAATTATAATAATAATGTTGATAATAATTAATATAGATCGTAATAGTGATAATAATAATAATGATAATAATAAAACCGTGGGGGCAAGAATCGTGGGGGTTAAATTATAATAATAATGTTGATAATAATTAATATAGATCGTAATAGTGATAATAATAATAATGATAATAATAAAACCGTGGGGGCAAGAATCGTGGGGGTTAAATTATAATAATAATGTTGATAATAATTAATATAGATCGTAATAGTGATAATAATAATAATGATAATAATAAAACCGTGGGGGCAAGAATCGTGGGGGTTAAATTATAATAATAATGTTGATAATAATTAATATAGATCGTAATAGTGATAATAATAATAATGATAATAATAAAACCGTGGGGGCAAGAATCGTGGGGGTTAAATTATAATAATAATGTTGATAATAATTAATATAGATCGTAATAGTGATAATAATAATAATGATAATAATAAAACCGTGGGGGCAAGAATCGTGGGGGTTAAATTATAATAATAATGTTGATAATAATTAATATAGATCGTAATAGTGATAATAATAATAATGATAATAATAAAACCGTGGGGGCAAGAATCGTGGGGGTTAAATTATAATAATAATGTTGATAATAATTAATATAGATCGTAATAGTGATAATAATAATAATGATAATAATAAAACCGTGAGGGTTAAATAATAATATTAATAATAATAAAACCGTAGGGACAAAAATCGTGGGGGTTAAATAATAATAATAATAATAATAAAACCGTGGGGGGTTAAATAATAATAATAATAATAATAAAACTGTGGGGGTGGAAGCTAAATAATAATAATAATAAAATCGTGAGGGCTATAATAATAATAATAATAAAACCGTGGAGTGGAGACTAAATAATAATAATAATCGTAGTAATATAATAATTAATAATAATAGTGTTGATCGTAGTAATATGGATGATAATAATAATGGTGTTAATTGTTGATAATAATAATAGTATTGATCGGGATAATATAATAATTAATATAGATCGTGATGGATAATAATAATAACAATGTTAATTGTAGTAATATATAGATTGTGATGGGTGATAATAATAATAGTGTTGATATGAATGATAATAATAATAGTATTGATCAGGATAATATAATAATTAATAATAATACACTGGTCGAATGAACAAAAATCGGAATCCTATTGATGGCGGAAATATGCATAAATCGGACATCCTATTTGTGAAAATTCATAAATCGGAAATTCCTATTTATAAATCAGAAAAAATCGACTGCCTATACTTAATAAATCTTAGCAAATTTAGCCGTCAATCGGAATCCTATTCATGATAAAACCGTCCTATTTTTTTCCATTTGACCAGTGATAGTGTATATGAATGATAATAATAATAGTATTGATTGTAGTAATTGTATAATAATTAAATATAGATCGTAATAGTGATAATAATAATTGATCAGGATAATATAATAATTAATATAGATCGTGATAATAATAGTGGTATTGATCAGGATAATATAATAATTAATATAGATCGTGATGGATGAGTGTTGATTGATTTCACCTAAAAAAAATTCAATATAAATTGTTGTTTAAATTTAATCAATAGACACCTTGGACGTTCAATCACCTATACACCTTGGACGTGCAATCACATACACCTTGGACATTTAATCACCTACACCTTGGACGTTAAATATATATCGTCCGTTTATATTTTTATTTTATTTTCTTTATTTCGGCTGTTTAATTATCACACCCCGATTTCATATTAACTCGTCACCTCTGTCATTGTCATATCATTGAACACCCCCGCGACAAATAAAACGTCGAGATTAAAATAATTAAAGAAACTTTATTAATTTTTCTCCTCTCATATTTTTACTTCTCTCGCCTCCCCTAAATTATTCCCACACCTAATAACCTTCTTTAATTATCTTAGCTTAAATCCTAATACCCTTATTTTTTTTTTTAATACAAATTTTTAATTATTTATTTCTATTCTATTTCTACTGCGCAACGACGAAATAATAAAATAATTGAAATAATTATTTTATGAGTTGGCGCGGAACTTTTAATAATTTATTTGGCAATAATAATAGCGGACAAGACGAAGAGAACCCGACTCCGGAACAAGAAGAAACACAGGAAGCCGCGAACACCCCGGAAACCACCGACGAACAACTTTGGGGACAAATAAGAGAGACCCCAAGAGAAGATTTAATCTGGGAAGCCCAAGAACCAAGAGCAACCCTCGACAACAACAACCACCACAACAAGAAGGATATTCAGAATATCAAGAAGACCTAGCTCTCCTTCAACGATTACAAGAAGAAGCCGACCAAACAGAACAGGAACGCAATAACCAACGAAATCGTGAGGAACAAGAAAGACGACAATTAGAACAGGAATATAGACGGAATTATGAAGAACGACAAGAACAACAGAGACAAAGAGCATGAACAACATTACCAGTACTCCCACAATACACCACCACTCCTTCTACTCCAGTTTCGACACCCGCTACATCTCCACGAAGACATCGTCAAAATCGCCGATCGTCACCACCAACCGTCGTCACCGTAGGCCCTTCTCGAGCAAACCTTTAACAACAAGTAATAGAAGAGAGAGTTCATAATATTCTCCCTGTTGAAGAACCCGAACAAGACCCCGCCACTCTAACACCTGTTATTCCGGAAGTTAATTTAGATAATTTAGAAAATATAGAAATTTTTTTTAACAATTTAAATTTAAATCAAGATCTTAACGTAGCACAAGATCGTTGGGCAGTATTTTATGAGAACTGTATATTTAGCCATCAGAACGAAAAAAAATCATGTTATTGTCAGTAAAATAAAAAATAGTTCTAAATAAATCGTTTCTAAGAGTCATTAATAAACTTTTCAATTAAAAAATAAGAAGTTTAATAATTAAATCATTTACCTTTAAATTATATCAGGTCAATTCCCCTGTGGTGATAATGGGACCATGTTCGCAACAATTAAAAATTATCATTCCATACAACTATTATTATAAGCCTTTCACTTTGTTCTTCGGAAGATAAAAGGTGAGGACTGTATATTTAACCATCAGAAAAAAAAACAAAATCGTGTTATTTGCAGCAAAATAAAAAGGAGTTTCTGTATAAATCGTTTCTTCAATATGCAATAACTTTAAAATTCATACAGTAAAGTAAAAAAATCTTCGAGTGCACATCACGGAAAAATTTATTATAATAATAATAATAATAATAATAATAAAACCGTGGGGGATAAATAATAATAAAATAATAATAAAACCGTAGGGACAAAAATTGTGGGGGTTAAATAATAATATTAATAATAATAAAACCGTGGGGTGGAAGCTAAATAATAATAATAATAATAAAACCGTGGAGGCAAGAATCGCGGGGGCTATAATAATAATAATAATAATAAAACCGTGNGGTGGTCATGTATTGATGATTCACCTAATCATCTTAAACGTCTAGCAAAAAAACTTTTTTCTATTGTTCCGCATTCAGCATCATGTGAACGTATATGGAGTATTTGTGGTTGGATGTACGGTGATCGCAGAACAAATCTTTCAATGCATCATCTTGAAGGAATGTCAAAAATTCATAATTGGTACCTTTCCAATATGAAAGATGAATTGAAAATTGTTGGTGAATCACTCTCTGAACAAGAAATATTAGAATTATTTCAACAAACACAAGAATTAGAAGAAGAAGAGGAATCTGAAGATTTTTTTGAAACATTAATTGAAGAAGAAAGTGAAATACATAATGATACTGAATTAGAAATATTTGTAGTTATTGAACCTCATCCATTTCATACAAATAAAGAGAATGAATATAATGATACAGAAGAAAGTGAAGTAAGTAATGATGAAGAAGTTGAAGAAGATTATGATCCTCAACAATTAGCAGAGGAGTATTTTCGGGGTAATTGATTTTTAAAATAATTAATTTCATAATTATTAATATTTCAATATATATGTTTATTCATTTTAATTAATAATTGTAATTAAAATTTTTTTTAATAATAAAGTTTAATATTAAATTTATTTAGTTTAATTTTTTTATTTTGATAATTGTGAAAATAAAATAATTTATTAACTAATTATTATTAAGAAAAAAATAATTACAAATTTTTAGGTTCAAGATTTGAAAATTTAATAGATAATAATAATAACGTTATATAATAATATAGATCGTGATGGATGAGTATTGATCGTAGTAATATAATAATTAATAATAATAGTATTAATCGTAGTTATATAGATGATGATAATAATAGTATTGATTGTAGTAATTGTATAATAATTAAATATAGATCGTAATGGTGATAATAATAATAGTATTGATTGTAGTAATATAATAATTAATATAGATCGTAATGGATGATAATACTAATAGTGTTAATTGTAGTAATATAATAATTAATAATAATAATAATAATATTGATCGGGATAATATAATAATTAATATAGATCGTGATAATAATAGTGGTATTGATCAGGATAATATAATAATTAAATATAGATCATAATGGTGATAATAATAATAGCGTTGATCCTATTAAAATAATAATTAATATAGATCATGATAGATGATAATAATAGTGTTGATCGTAGTAATAAATAATTAATATAAATTATAATAATAATGTTGATAATAATTAATATAGATCGTGATGATGATAATTGATCGTGGTAATATAATAATCATGATAGATGATAACAATAATAGTGTTAATCATAGTAATATATATAATAATTAACATAAATCACAATGGTAATAATAAAATAGTATTGAATCATGGTAATTAATATAGATTATGATGGTATGAGAATAATAATAACATTGATTGTGGTAATATAATAATTAATATAGATTGTAATAGTGATAATAATAATAATGTTGTGTTGTAATAGTAATAAATGATTATAATGGTGATAATAATAATAACATATAATATATAATATTATAATTAATATAGATCATGATAACAGTAATGATATGATTGCATTAATTAATTACAATTAGAATTGTACCATTATTTAACCATTGCTTCAGAATTTAACAATTGTATCAGAATTTAGCCATTGTGTCAGAATTTAGCCATTACATCAGAATTTAGCCATTGCACTAGAATTTAGCCTTTGAGTCATAATTTAGCCTTTGAGCCAGAATTTAGCCTTTGCGCTAGAATTTAGCACTGGTCGAATGGAAAAAAATAGGACGGTTTTATTATGAATAGGATTCCGATTGATGGCTAAATTTGCTAAGATTTATTAAATATAGGCAGTCGATTTTTTCTGATTTATAAATAGGAATTTCCGATTTATGAATTTTCACAAATAGGATGTCCGATTTATGTATATTTCTGCCATCAATAGGATTCCGATTTTTGTTCATTCGACCAGTGTAGCCTTTGCACCAGAATTTAGCCTTTGAACCAGAATTTAGCCTTTGCGCCAGAATTTAGCCTTTGCGCCAGAATTTAGCCATTGCGCCAGATTGCGCCGTGGCTAAATTCTGGGCTCAATTGGCTAAATTAAATCTGGCTAAATTCCTGGCTCAATTCGTATTGCACCTACCATCCCTAGTGTGCCATATAATGGAGCTGGTTTTATAACTATAGAAAGAATAATGGCTATAAAGTTGAATGCTCCTAATTATTGCCCTACAAATCCAGTTCTTCCACCATACAAGTCAGAATCGATTAATGAAACTCAAGAACTTTTCGATTCAATACCCATATGTCTTGACACTAGCTCTGCTATTACTACTGATATCGCCATTTCAGAGGAAGCAAAGCTTCGATGCTCTGCATCATCCAGTAATGAAGTTTATGGAGAGAGTTCTTGTAATAATATAGTTGAAAAATCGTTGACAAATTTGCCACAATTGTCCTCTATAGAATTAACTCAGTCGAATAATTCAGAACAATTCTCAAATATTACTGAAACTAAGAAAGAAATACCCGAATCCTTAATTTCTTTATCTTCAGAATTTCTTATTAAAAATGAATCTGATGTAGATATGCTTATCTTTTATTTACAGCAAAAATTAAAAATATCCCGAGAAAGATTGGAAAAATGGAAAAGCGATATTCTTTTCGAAATGCGAGATAATCAAAATTACTGGAAAAAAGAACGTGAAAGTATGAGTGAGACTGATTTCTTAGATTACAAGCAGAAGTTTGAGGCTAAAATGAAAGTTCCTACTACTCCGCATAAAAAAGAGCTGAAAAATAAATCTTTAGCACTCATTGAATATGGGTAAGTGATGAAACTAATATTAGCGAAACTAATAATAATATACTCAGGCAGGGGTATATTACTATATTTATCTAGCCATACATTTTAGGTAAAGGGTTTTTGTCGCCTCTTACAAATAAGTATAAGAAAAATTCAAATAAAAATTAATATTCCAATACCTAGATCATATATAGGGGTTTTTGTGTCGCCCAATTCAAGATGACAGGCCGCTGTTAGACATTCTATACAAAGTGGGTTTTTGGCTCGCGGTGGGCTGGTCCCGGTCATCTGATTCACATGTCCACCTATTGGAATATGTAAGTGCTTCCGGTATATGAGGTACGTATTTGATGCATGAAGTGTGATGTCTTTATCATATAATCATTTTTGTGTCGCGCAATTTTAATCGAGGTGAAAAGCCCCACTTACGAAAAATTTCCAATATATGAGGTAAGGTAAGTATTTCGGAAAAACGAATCAAGGTAAAATTGCCGAAGGCAGATACATAGTGGCTATGCTTTGGACGTCTACCAGATATATATAAAATAAAATTGCTGAAGGCAGTCACACAGTGGCTATGCTTTGGACGTCTATCAGTATAAAGATATCAACTACACGAGAAATGGTTCAAAAATTGTGAAATATAGCTGGTATTCGGTAGTATATCAAGGTAAAATTGCCGAAGGCAGTTATACAGTAGCTATGCTTTGGGTATAAAAATTGGTAGTATCCCAAAGTATTTTTAACATGAAGTGATAGTATTCGAAAGTATCAACTATGCAAGAAAGATTTTCAGGATCGCAAAATATAGTATACTGATGGTAGTCACCCAAAGTAAAATTATTACAGATATATATTATAAAAATTATGCTTTGGGTGTCTACCAAATAACTGCTAACAATTCGGCACCACGTGCCTCATCATCTCGCGATATTCGAATGAATTATGTGAAGCTAATAACGGTTAACAATTCGGCACGTAGTGCCTCATCCTCAGATAATATAATAGATAACAATTTGAAAAAAATTGGTAGACACCCAAAGTAAAATTATTACGGATATATATATTATAAAAATTATGCTTTGGACGTCTACCAAGTAGGAATAACAATTCGACACTACGTGCCTCATCATCGGATGCTTTGGAGGGTCACCAAGTAAGGGTAACAATTCGGCACTACGTGCCTCATCATCGGATGCTTTGGTGTATTACCAGATAGGATAACAATTCGACACTACGTGCCTCATCCTCGGGTAATATAATAGAAAACAATTCAGCACTACGTGCCTCAGGTTTGATATATTTTTTGTCATCCCAAAAACCTTCCAGGTGGGAATAGATGCTTCACTATGTTTTGCATCAGGACCTTCCAGGTGGGAATAGATGCTTCACTATGTTT
>PQFF01000457.1:165631-194290 GCA_003547095.1 Diversispora epigaea | reverse complement strand
ACCTTCCAGGTGGGAATAGATGCTTCACTATGTTTCGCATCAGGACCTTCCAGGTGGGACTATTTCGGCACTACGTGCCTCAACTCTGGCCCTCATAGAGGAATTAACCAGAAAGCTAGGGCACTACGTGCCCAGTTCGGGCATAGCCCTCACATCGGGTCCCACAAATGACGACATGCAACTGAATGCATCGTCAGATATATTTTTTTATCCATATGACCCAATAACGGAAATCGGCCACAATCATCAAACTGATATATAATATGTCATATGTGGGTGACGACAAAAATTGGCTACGATCATCAAGCCACGGCACGTTGTGCCTATCCTCAGCGCATGCCGCAGTGGCTCCTGAATGACGATGCAATGCAATCTACACATCACCCGAATCATTAAAAGGAAGCAAATATCAGACTTATTAGAGGCCAAAACGGGTAGCTATAAAATAAGTAGATATCAGTATACCCATAAGTAGGTAACAATATAGGGTAAGTAGGTATCAGTATAACGTTAAGTAGATAACACTATATATATAGTGTTATCTACTTAACGTTATACTGATACCTACTCCTTTGAATATCTCCAACATAAACGTAATATTTACGAAAGTTATTGGTATCGAAAACCTTCATTTTTATTAATAAAATGTAATACTGTGGAGGTTATTGATATTGATAACCTTCAATAACTTTCATTTTATCATAATAAATGTAATATTTGCAAAGGTTATTGGTCCGATAACCTTCAATAACCTTTGAAAATGAAATTATTACAATAACCTCCATTATAAAAAATATCCTGATGTAAATAATTATTTGCCGCAAAGTTTTTTTTAGTATTACTATTTTTGTCAAAACTATACATGTTTCTAAAATTGATTTTAGATTTTTGAGATTTATGCAGAATCTATTTTATATTTTTTTTTTTTGTTCCAGCGAGGTCTCGCCTCAAATTTTATTAATTAGAAAAATAAAAAGTTTCTTATACATAAGATACATAACTTATTCTAATGACTATTAGTTAAAAATGAGACTCAAAGCAGAATCTATTTTATATATGAAAGTAAAAAAAGTATTTAGTTATATGTATCTTTAATCAAAGAATTTATTTGGGTAGTTAAAAAATTTTAGATTTTAAGTAAAATAATTTCGTCTTTTATAAAAAACTATTTTAACTTTTTTCTCCAAAATTGTAATTTCAGGATCCCAAAATAATTTAGTGTACAAGTATAATCAGAACTATAATATTTTTAATTATTGATTAAATGTTTGATGGCTTATGGTATTTTCTACTGTATAAACATTATTAATTCTCATAGCATATGTGATTATTTTATTCAATACTCTAGCTGTTGACAGGACATCAGCCTGTAAAAAAATAAATATTTATTAATATCTTGATATGATATCAACAATTTTTCAATACTCTACTTGTCAATTCATTAAATCTATTATGTTCTTCAAAAACTGTTCAAATTCGCTGAAGGTAACAAGTATTTTGATGTGTGTAAATTGTTGAAGTATATATATAGTTGGTAATAGTCGAACTAAATACTTAATTTTGATAAATCTATCTATAAAGAAATATCAGAAATATTAAATATATATGAATAAATAAACTTGATTTCTGATTATAATTACTTATTAAATGATTGCATTAAGTGTACACTATACATATCGTCAAAGTTATTGAATTGAGTCAGACACAATTAAAATTAAGAAAAATTAAAGTTGAGTCAAGGCAAATTTTAATTTTTACTAGTGATTGACGCAATTAGTTAAGTCAGACGCAATTAAAAATTGAAATTTTAAAAGTTGAGTTTAGTTTTGACAACATGTATAATATACATGCACGTTTCTTAAGTATATTTCTTAATAATACATTTAATGTTTTTCTGGCATTTAGATATAATTTAATCAAATCACTATCTTTTTTGAACATGAGTATTTTTTTTCACATGAAAATTCTATAATAATAATAATCAGATTCTTGTCTGTTGAACTGATTACTTTATATAGTCCATTGAATTTATGATTTTTTGTATTTAGTGTAACTTGTTTAATTCTTACATCAGGAAATTTTTTATGTTGGAAGTTATTGTAATAATTTCGTTTTCAAAGGTTATTGAAGGTTATCGGACCAATAATCTTCGCAAATATTATGTTTATTATGATAAAGTGAAGGTTATTGAAGGTTATCGATATCAATAACCTCCGGAGTATTACATTTTATTAATAAAAATGAAGGTTTTCGGTACCAATAACCTTCGTAAATATTACGTTTATGTTGGAGGTATTCGAAAGTTATCGAAGTGAAGGACTTCGAAGACTTATGTTTAAAAAAATTTACTGATGTAGTAAAACAAACAAAAAATTAATAAGATTAATAACTCAAAATTTCGAATTTTAAAATTAATATATACAGTGGCTTACGAATGTACTGCAACACCTAAAATTTTGTCTTTAAAAAATTCTATATTGCAAACCATCGATTTTAGAATAATAGTTCCTATACTCATTTTAATCTTTGAGATTTGGAAATTTTTTGAGAACTGTTTGATATCAAATTAATAATGCCAATTTTTCAGAAATGTGTGATCAACATGGTGAATTGTCACTTAATAAAATTTCAATTGTGAATAAAATTTTATACAGAATAGTTACAACAAAAGTGATCATAAGGTTGATTGTCCTTCCCAAGGAGAACAGGTATGCCAAATTTCATAACAATTGGATCAGTGGTTATGGAGAAATTAACTCTTGAAAATTGAAATTTTACTAATAAAATATTTTTTTTATTTATTTTATTAGTAAAATTTTAATTTTCAAAAGTTAATTTCTCCATAACCACTGATCCAATTGTTATGAAATTTGGCATACCTGTTCTCCTTGGGAAGGACAATCAACCTTATGATCACTTTTGTTGTAACTATTCTGTATAAAATTTTATTCACAATTGAAATTTTATTAAGTGACAATTCACCATGTTGATCACCCATTTCCGAAAAATTGGCATTATTAATTTGATATCAAACAGTTCTCAAAAAATTTCCAAATCTCAAAGATTAAAATGAGTATAGGAACTATTATTCTAAAATTGATGGTTTGTGATATAGAATTTTTTAAAGACAAAATTTTAGGTGTTGCAGTACATTCGTGAGCCACTGTACTATGCAATATCTAACTTACCTTGATATATTCTAAAAAGTCTATTTAAAATATAAATTACTGTATTTACAGCATAGGTTTTTTCTAAATTTAAGCTTTTGTATTCAACTTTTATCAATGCTTCAAAACATGTAGAACTATTTTTAGAAAATTAATAATAATAAAAAATTAACTGTTAACGTTGTCACAGGTGTACTTTCATACTTCCCACTTACGGTTTTTTTAAGGAGTTTATAGTCCTTCCCATTAGGTACAAGACTTTTAGTTTGGTTATCTCTTTACTTTTAGAAGGCACCAGTTAGTTTTTAGTTAGAACTAACAAACTAATTATTCTTCCAAGTCATTACAACTTTGTTACTTTCATTAATAACTTCTCTATTATTTTTATTAATAATTTTATTTATTAATAACTTCCTTTAATAATAAATCCTTTTATTATTAAACTTAGAACTTCCTTTATTACAGACTTCCTTTATAGATAACTTCCTTATAATTCATACTTTAGATACTTCCATCTTTTATTAAAGATATCATCTTTAATTCATTAGTACTTCCTTTATTAAACAATTTTAATAAACATTATCATTAGGAATTAAATATAAACGTTCTAGTGCGTCCAAAATACACCGATCTATAGCGTCCTACGAACACAACCTACATTCATATAGCGTATTAAATATGCCGTTCTAGTGCGTTCTCCGAACGCTTCGTATATATAGCGTACTAGAACGCACCGTTCTAGTGCGTTCTCCGAACGTTTCGTATATATAGCGTACTAGAACGCACCGTTCTAGTGCGTTCTCCGAACGTTTCGTATATATAGCGTACTAGAACGTACCGTTCTAGTGCGTTCTCCAAACGTTTCGTATATATAACGTACTAGAACTATACTTGCACGCAAAATTATTTTGGAGTCCCGAAATTGCAATTTTGGGGAAAAAAGTCGAAATAGTTTTTTATAGAAGACGAAATTATTTACTTAAAACTCGAAATTTTTTGACCACCCAGATTTATTCTTTGATTAAAGATATACATAACTAGGTACTTTTTTTACTTCCATATATAGAATAGATTCTGCATAAATCTCAAAAAGTCGAAATACCTCAAAAATCCAAAATCAATTTTGGGAACATGTATAACTAGAACGCACTGTTCTAGTGCGTTCTCCGAACGTTTCGTATATATAGCGTCCTAGAACGCCTCTATATAATTCCAGATGATATCAAATAAATACGATAATAAATCTCTTTAATTATTTTTATTTAATATTTATTAATATTTTATTTAATGGTCACTTCCTAATAATACAATTATATTTTTATAATTATAATATTAACTTCCTTTGAGCTAAAACTGAAAATTAATAATTCAAAAATTAACTAGCTCCTGGAACCAAATCAAACAAGTTCCTTTTTTATATTTTTCTAGACTACTGTGTCATTATTGTACATTAAAATCATTGGTTAATATATTTATCATATAATCTACTAAATATATACTATATGTTATACTAATGGTTAATGCTAATTAATATTATNATTGCAATTTTGGGGAAAAAAGTCGAAATAGTTTTTTATAGAAGACGAAATTATTTACTTAAAACTCGAAATTTTTTGACCACCCAGATTTATTCTTTGATTAAAGATATACATAACTAGGTACTTTTTTTACTTCCATATATAGAATAGATTCTGCATAAATCTCAAAAAGTCGAAATACCTCAAAAATCCAAAATCAATTTTGGGAACATGTATAACTAGAACGCACTGTTCTAGTGCGTTCTCCGAACGTTTCGTATATATAGCGTCCTAGAACGCCTCTATATAATTCCAGATGATATCAAATAAATACGATAATAAATCTCTTTAATTATTTTTATTTAATATTTATTAATATTTTATTTAATGGTCACTTCCTAATAATACAATTATATTTTTATAATTATAATATTAACTTCCTTTGAGCTAAAACTGAAAATTAATAATTCAAAAATTAACTAGCTCCTGGAACCAAATCAAACAAGTTCCTTTTTTATATTTTTCTAGACTACTGTGTCATTATTGTACATTAAAATCATTGGTTAATATATTTATCATATAATCTACTAAATATATACTATATGTTATACTAATGGTTAATGCTAATTAATATTATATAATAATAATTGTTACTAGGTAATATTAATTAATGATAATTAATAATAATTATACAATATTTTGTGTAACTATATCACGTGAACATGTGACTTGTGTTACTTACATCTTGTGTGATTAAACTATTTAACTTCTTATTTATATGTTAATAAATGTTATTAAGTATTACTAATTGTTATTACTATTTTGATATTTATAATTTCACCTGTTAATTAATTATTTCTAATATAATATATGGTCAAATAATATAATGATTATGTATATTTCTACTATGGTAATTTCATCCAGTAACAACGTAAAAAATACTTACAATATACATGTTGCCCAAATCCCAAATAATTTGGGATTTGGGACGCCAAAATGTACAAATTACTAGTATTTGGAATTTGGGATTTGGGATTTCGGCAAAAGATACTAATTATAATTTGGGATTTGGGATTTGGGATTTGGGATTTCAGCATTTGGATTTTGAATTTGGGCAACAGGTATAACTTACAAATGAGTTAATATCTGTTAGGTTATATTCTGTGCTTCGTGATAATAAGGCTCAAATCTCTCAAAAATACATTTATAAACAATTGTTAGAATGCTAGTTTAAGTGTAAGTTTTTTCGGTGAATTGGTTAATATTTAGTAAATTCTAGTATAGGATTCCAATTCTTTTTTTGAAGAAAACTTTTGAACCAGGAAATTTGATCCTTATTTAAGGATGTCATAACCTGATTATACATTTTATCATTTGAAAAATCAATAATGTTATTGAGACATATTGATAACAAACAATCTTTTCTCAATTTTTTATCTTTCTTTTGAAACACATTCAAAATAGATAGTAGTTTATTTTGAATATTTATCTCATCTTGAAAAATTAAATATAATTATTTATCAGTTATATAAAAAGCATTAAGAACTAACAAATAAATAAAATACCTGTGTAAGTTTTCTAATTTCGTCTTCTTCCCGATCTATATCAATTAATTCATCGTCACTTTTTGAGTTATATGATTTATTTAATATAGTATCATTCTAAAAGTATTAAAATATAAATAATTAGCTTGGCAAATCTCAATTTTTAACTGAAAAATGTTAAAACGTATTAAGAATCTAATTTTATTTTTATTTGAAAACAGACTATACATGTCGTCAAAACTAATTTGACCTTGACTTAACTCTTAAAATCTCAATTTTTAATTGCGTCTGACTCAACTAATTGCGTCAATCACTAGTAAAAATCAAAATTTGCCTTGACTCAACTCCAATTTTTCTTAATTTTAATTGTGTCTGACTCAATTCAATAGTTTTGACGACATGTATAAAACAGACTACAAAACGTGATTAAAATAAAAGGTATAGTTATGATCGATAAACATACTATTTTTGTGGAGAATTTTTTGTAATAATTAATATAATTATTGTCATTAAAATTGCTAGCTTTTGTCTTTTTCGATTGTAATTCTTGTAATTTTTCCTCAAGAAAATACAACTGTTTGCGTTCTAACATTATTATCAATACTTATTAATATTTATAGCTGGAGAAAAATGATTATATAAATATAGATATATGAAATAAATATGTTATCTAAATGCAATTTATTTTTAGTGACATTAAATATTGTCTCGCTGACATCATTGAGTAATTCAGATACTCAATTAAGTATTTTATTAATATTAAAATCTACCACGATTTTTAACATGTTTAAAAAAGGTGAATTATCTTTCCAAAGTTTGTTAACTATATCTGAATTCAACTTATTCTAAATAAATTAATAAAAGAAAAAATCTGATACTATTAGATGTATCCTCAACTAATTATTCTATGTAATGCATATAATGTTACTATTCCATTACTTTAAGTGCAACCTACCAGATGTATCTTTTAGGCTTTTAGACTTATTTTAGCACCTTTTGGACAAAATAAATAATAACATATAACACGAAGTTTGTCTAATACTACTTAGACATATCCAAGGTATCAAAAGTGTAACTTGCAAGACATATCTGATGGGCTCTTAAATATATCCTAGTATTCTTTGACCTTCATGATTGTTTTATTAAAAAAAATTTTTTTAAACCTTAAATTTATCCAACACACTTTTTGCTAATTTTCAAATGGTTTCGCTGTGGCGTTGATTTAGTAGGTTTGGATTATCAAAAATTTCTTATAAATAAGTTTTATAGATACGATATTCTTCATCCTTTAGCCTAAAATTTTTGACGAATATTATATTCCACTAAAAAAAACTGACAAGATCCTGCGCAATGTTGCTTAAAAAATAAGGAAGTCTTGTTAAACTGTATATTTTTGACATTTTTGCAAAAGTGAACTGGTTAGTAATAATATAATATAACTATTATATGAACTATAGAACTATAAAATTTTAGACAGTGATAGATATGTTTAGTGTAGGGATCAGCCTTTATCCTGATTCCAGTTAGGCAAATTACCTTAGACTCCGTCTTTTTTTAATAATCAAAATTAAGGGATTAAGATTTGATATATAAATTATTTATGATATTTATTAGTATTACTTGATAGTCTAATTTTTTATTTTCATTTTTATAAAGATCTTAAATATTTCTAATACAATTTTTATTATTTATTTTCTAGAAATAAATATAACTTTAAATTTTTAAATTAAAAAAAATATTTTAATAAATCAATACTTAAATAAATACATAATTCTAATATACTGTAGAAAAAAATAATATCTTGTATTTGTAAACTAAAAGAACAAAAAAAAACATAGATATGTAATTAAAAAATTATTTATTTTTCAATACATTTGTAAGTCAGCTTAACAAAAATCAAACAATATAATAGTTATTTTCACATGAATTAACACAATTTACTAATATAAATATTCATAATTTTATTTAATATTTAATAAGAAGTATAATTTAGACAATTATAATGTTCAAGATAATTATAAATTTCATAAAGAAAAGTATATTATTTTTTTAAAAAAAAATGTTTCCATTATACATCTTATAAATTCTCAAATTTCACAAACTTTATAAATCTGATTTTAAAGAGTAGATGAATATTTACATTATTTTTTTTAATTATTATTAATTATTACATTAAATATTTTTATTTTTATCCTTTAAAAATTATTAATTTATTAATCTAAGTTTTCCAAAGTTAATAAAAACCAACCAACTAAAGATACTTCTAAAATGGTTTAACTATTAAAATAAATGAAATACCATCTACTTTTAGATTCATAAACCTCTCTTGAATTATAAAAGTACCTTCTCTCTTAGTATAGATTTATAAAATAATACTACACTACCTAATACACTTAAGTAAATAATAGAACTAGTTTTAACCCTATAAAAATAACGATATTTAAAATATACTTAAAATATATTTAAAATATATTTCATTAAGTATTTTTTAAATATTTTTTAAATATATAAAAAATTACTTAAAATATTATTATTTTGTACTTAAAATATTTTTAAAATATACTTAAAACATATTTAAAAAATATTTAATTTAAGTAATAAGTAAGTATATTTTAGATATATATTTAAAATATACTTAAAATATTATTAAAACATATTTAAAATTAAATATGTTTTAAATATATACCTAAAACATACTTACTTATTACCTAAATTAAGTATTTTTTAAGTATATTTTAATATATTTTAAGTAATTTTTTATAAATACAATTAAGTTTATTTTAAGTATATTTTAATTTATTTTAATAATATTTCAATAATATTTTAATTATATTTTAAGTATTTTTTAAATATACGTATTTCTTATAGGGTAAAAGTAATTAAAAACGTTCTAAATATCTGAAAAAACAATAAAATAAATTTAATATTATATATTTAAAACTATATTAGCTTTTTCTTGAACTATGAAGTTACTTTTTTTTTAATATAAATTTACAAAACAGTATTATGTTATCTGATAGATTTAATTAAATTAATTAAATTATAAAAATTAGTTCTAAAAATAACTAAAAACAATAGTTAGTATTCTGAATATCTGAAAAAATAATAAAATAAATTTAATATTATTTATTTGAAACTATATTAACTTTTTTTGAGTTTATCTATTCTATTTTTATTAATTTAATATTATTACAATTTTGTTTAATTAAATTATATAACCTATATTTTACTTTGTTTCTAAATATAAATAGCTATATAATTTAAAAATAAATAAATTAAATTTGTTAGTGTAAAAACAAAACAAAAATATAAATAAACAAAAATATAAAAATTATTTATTTTAATTAAGGATAATAATACATCAGGAAATTTTTTATGTCGGAGGTTATTGTAATAATTTCGTTTTCAAAGGTTATTGAAGGTTATCGGACTAATAACCTTTGCAAATATTATGTTTATTATGATAAAGTGAAGGTTATTGAAGGTTATCGATATCAATAACCTCCGGAGTATTACGTTTTATTAATAAAAATGAAGGTTTTCGGTACTAATAACCTTCGTAAATATTACGTTTATTATGATAAAGTGAAGGTTATTGCAGGTTATCGATATCAATATCCTCCGGAGTATTACGTTTTATTAATAAAAATGAAGGTTTTCGGTACTAATAACCTTCGTAAATATTACGTTTATTATGATAAAGTGAAGGTTATTGAAGGTTATCGATATCAATAACCTCCGGAGTATTACGTTTTATTAATAAAAATGAAGGTTTTCGGTACTAATAACCTTCGTAAATATTACGTTTATGTTGGAGGTATTCGAAGGTTATTGGAGTGAAGGACTTCGAAGGCTTACGTTTAAAAAAATTTACTGATGTACCTATTGTAATTCAAAAAAAGTATTGTAATTAATTGCGACATATGGCGTAATTCATTTTTTTTATGGCATAATTAGTTACAACCAGTTGCAATCTCATAAATAATTACAACAGGTATCTTTAATTGAGAATATAGGAAATTAACTTTGGTATTTCTAAATTAGAAAAAAGATTTAAATCTAATGACTTGAACTCCAGAATTTAAAATAAATTATTTAAATCTTCAGTTCAAGTTAAGTTTTTTTTAAAATATTATATACAAAACGTAATTAAAAAATGATTACACTTATTATCGCGGTTTTCAAATTAGTGCGATCATGTGATGTAAATCGATTTTTATAAAAATCGAATACCGAATACAAAACCATATGATATATATAAAAGTATTTGTATTACATATGATTTACAGATTAAACAAATATTAATGATAGATGAGTCATCTGCACATCTATTTATTGCATTTTGATCTTTTTTTTAATGCCTTTGTATATAGTCTTATACCAATTACAAAATGACTAAAAACCGATTACAAAATGACTAAAACCGATTACAAAACAACTAAAAACGATTACTATTGATTACCTTGCGAATACATTTACTTATTTGATTAAAAAAGCTTTTTATAACCTTTATATTTACAAATATATATATATATTTTTATTTTTAACATAATATTTGTTATATTTTTAATAAATAAATCTTTGAAATCAAGTTATTTTATTACATATATGATTTTATTGATTTTATTTTATTATAATAATTATAATAAATATATTTTTGGCAAGAAGAGATAACTGTTTAATAGATATGATTCGATATTGTATTATTTTATATCAAGTTATTGGGTTTAATAAGGAAATAATATAGATATTTGATTTTTGTCAAGCGGAAGTCACGTGATTTGCGAATTACGTGACAAATTTTTATTGGTTAAAAAATGATCATCGATCACATAAGATCAGTCGTTTCGTCACATTACAAATTTTTATTGGTTAAAATAATCATTAATCATGTGATATTTGTTTATTGGTATNATTACAAAATGACTAAAAACCGATTACAAAATGACTAAAACCGATTACAAAACAACTAAAAACGATTACTATTGATTACCTTGCGAATACATTTACTTATTTGATTAAAAAAGCTTTTTATAACCTTTATATTTACAAATATATATATATATTTTTATTTTTAACATAATATTTGTTATATTTTTAATAAATAAATCTTTGAAATCAAGTTATTTTATTACATATATGATTTTATTGATTTTATTTTATTATAATAATTATAATAAATATATTTTTGGCAAGAAGAGATAACTGTTTAATAGATATGATTCGATATTGTATTATTTTATATCAAGTTATTGGGTTTAATAAGGAAATAATATAGATATTTGATTTTTGTCAAGCGGAAGTCACGTGATTTGCGAATTACGTGACAAATTTTTATTGGTTAAAAAATGATCATCGATCACATAAGATCAGTCGTTTCGTCACATTACAAATTTTTATTGGTTAAAATAATCATTAATCATGTGATATTTGTTTATTGGTATTCGAATACAAATAAATTATATTAACTGATTTTTTTACATGATTGCACTAATTTGAAAACCGCAATAATAAAAAATTATTTGCATTATATAAATTTGTTCAAATTCAATAAATTTTCTATTCTATGAGAATTTTAAAGTTAAAATTTGTTAATTTTTAAAATAGAAAAAATAGAAATTGAACTTGAATATTTTTGTAATCAAAATATATTTTTTGACTTTACTAATCTTTTAGAAAATAATATTTAATTATTAAATAAATATATCGAAGATAGTTTATTTGAAAATAATAGTAAAAATAATGAATTGTATAATTCAGAATTATTTGTTTTTAATTAAGAAAATATACTTAAATTTGAAAAAGACATTATACAACAATTAAATAACAATATAGATAATAATATTGATTTATCAAAAAATATAGAAATTATAATTATTGAATCAACAATTATTATTAATGAATAATCTACTAGTTCCCTATGTGTTCTTTTTGATTTAAAAGATGGCAAATTACAAACATATAACAAAACAAAAAATAATAAAAATATTAATCAATTAATTGAGATTTAACAAAATACTTATTGTCGCGTACCCTTTACGACAATGTTTTGAAAGTTAAAGAATTTTTTTTAACAAAAACTATCTTACAAGTTAAATAATATCGTGTTGTTTCGGGAGATCCTCTTGATCAATCTATAGCAAATTATAAAGTTAGATAAGAGAAATTAAGGTGAGTGAGTTCTTTATTGTGACAGGTTAACCCTATTTTTATCTTTTTATTTTATTATTATATTTTACATTTTATATTATTTTATTTTATTACTTTATTATATAGTTAGTATTATTATTATTTATATGTATTATTTTTAATATCCCTTAAACCGTAAATTTAAGCAGGCAAATTTGTCCGCTTAAATAATTAAGAAAAATTATTTCCTGCAAAAAATTTTTTTATAAAAGGAATAACTCAAATTAACTAAGGTGATTTCCAGAAGTGTAGGTCACATGGTAACTCTGCAGCCACATCGTGACATTTGTTATGTGACTCAAAAAAAGTGTATGAATTTAAGTCATGTGAAATTTGCTACGTTTCGGCCGCGAAGCATCCCGAACGACCAAACTTATGAAAATTCTTGACAATTTGGTTTTGTATACTTTATATCGTAACAAACAAAAATTGCTATGTAATATGGATACTTATCCATAATAAAATTTTGAGTTATCATAATACTTAGGTCGGTTAAATTAGTGTTTTTATTTAATGATTAATTTAGGGCGTTTTCAATCAGTTTTATCAATAAACTGATAAATGAAAAAATAAATTTTTGAAAAAAAAATAAATTAAAAACATTTATTTATAAATAATTTAATAAAAAAATTTTTTTGTTCTTTGGTTTTCTCTCAAAATTTTAAATTATTTTTATTTAATTGATTATTGAAAGAAATTCATATACAAATTAATTCAAAAAAAAATGTCATTATTATTAAACCATTTCTTATTTTAAAGTATAAAAACCAATAAAACAATTCTGATTATTATTACAACAGAGAGGTACATTACACGCTACACACCAAAGCTGGCTTTGATATGGTGTTTTACAATTCATATCCAAAATTTTTTTGTTTGCTAACCAAATGCACCATTGGCATGCTCTTCACTGCTCTCTCCATTCCGCGAAATGATTTCCAGGCGCCAGTCGTTGATTTGAAAGCTTGAAATTTTTCGTCACTCTCGGCCATTTTGTTTCTTTTTTTATTTCTTTTGTTTCTTTTTTTGAGCCAGCTCTCAATTGAACTTCCATGGTATCGTTCGCAAGGTCTACAAAATTCCAAACAAGTTCACGACGAAATTCTTTTTGCTCTTGAGTCAATCCTAATGTTTGGATGATCCGATAGCTATTAATTATTGTTGTATCTAACAGCCAAAAAAAAGAAGCATCCAATTTCTCCGCACCGTTTGCTGCGTATTGTAATATGATCGTAATTGGTCCACAACATCCACGCCATTCATATTGTGGTTGTAGTTATCAATTACCTTAGGGATTTTTAAAAATTTTTTTGATTCAGAACTGAACACTGAACGCACCTTTGTTAATTTAAAAAAAAATAAATAAAAAAAAAATAAATAAAAAAAATAAATAAAATAAAAAAAAATAATAAAAAAAATTTCAATTAAATTTAAAAAATACACACCTTTACTGCATTTGTGCTCGTCTGTCTTGGCTGTCGTCTTTCGCATTCTACTTCCCAATCCTCACCAACAAGACAATGGATCGTTGATAACATTGTGACCGGCCCATTGTCTTGCCAAAAAACGGTTAATACCTTATTTACAACAATACCAGAACGAACGTTCCAATCAAATTTGACGTTTTTATCTATTTTCAGTTCTTTTGGAAATCCTGAAGCTGTTTTACGGACAGTTCCGCAAGCACCGATTCCTATTTGCCGAAGATTTTGAAATAGAGGGACATTAGAAAAATAATTATCCATGTAGATATTAAATGAAAATCGGTGATATGGAAGTTGCGTAATGAGATAATGAACCAGACACCCAATTTGATTAAGACTGTTCACTTTTGGCACATCACTTGGAGAGACGCGTGATGTTGGCAAGAAAGTGTATGTATATCCAGATTCACACAGCAACAAGATCTTGAAACCCTCGGGAGTTGGTTTGTTCTTTATTTTAACAGTATGGACGCTTCTTCCAGAAAATCATACCATCATTTCGTCTACTAAAACATTTGAACTTGGGGTGTAAAGTTGTTTTAAAACATCCTGTATTTTTGAGAGTAATGGTTCCAGTTTTTCGAAGTAATTATTGATTGTAGCTGTAAGAGAAGAGACATGCAAATATCTTTTGATTTGTTCAAAACGATTCAATGACATTTGCTTCGAAATATTATGGATTGGAAGCTTCGTATTTTCATTCCAGTATTGATTGAGGGAAGGTGATTTGAAAAGTCCTTGATAGATGACTAAAATGATCCAAGTAATAAGCTCTCTACGACTTATGTCTTGCCACTGCCGGCATTTTTTGATAATAAATACAAATTCGTATTTGTAACTATTGTGTCTAAAATATTGTTTGTGAAAAAAAGAAAGAAAAGGTTGATTGGTTTTGAAAAATTGGCATCGTACTGTGGTGGTAAATTAATAAATGCACAATGCAGTGGCCTCGGATGAACAAAATAATCAAAATTAGAAGGTGGTGGTGGCTATACATGTTTTCAAAATTGATTTTAGATTTTTAAGGTATTTTGTTTTTTTGAGATTTATACAGAATTTATTCTATATATAGAAATAAAAAAAATATCCAGTTATATATATCTTTAATCAAGGGATTTATTTAAGTAGTTAAAAAATTTTAAGTTTTAAATAAAATAATTTCGTTTTCTATAAAAAACTATTTCAACTTTTTTTTCTAAAATTGCAATTTCGAGACTTCAAAATAATTTAATGTGTAAGTATAATCAAATATTTAATAAGTGTAGTAATTATGTTTAATATTATATATTTATCATAGATTTATCGGTTATATTTTTTATACATATCAAACATTTAATTTTTAGTTATTTTTTTAAAATTAATCGGATACCCAATTTTTTTAAATACTATCAAAGATCTATCAGTAGGGTTAAGAATCACCCTAATATTTAAAGTTAAAATTTCTCAAAAACTTTAAGACTCGCGAGCTAAGCCAAGCCAAGTCTGATATTATAGGCTCATAGGCTTGCGAGCTAAACTCAACTAAGGCTTGATTCATAAGGCTCGAGCTGGTGTTACCGACGGAGGTTTATCCTTCTTAATAAACACGTGGGATGAACAGGAACTCTTGAAATAATATTAAGGATATTATTCAAGGAAACTATTAGTCAAAATAGATACAACTACTACTAATAGGTAGGTTCTAGAAGTTAAATAACTACTGTTAATAAGTGTATTGATTAGTGTTAACTACTAATATCACGAGACGGCGCTCCAAATGATAAAGTAGACGATTCAATACAAAGAGTTCGGTTATTATTAATAAACAATAATACTAATAATTTTAAGGTAATAATAACCTTTATTAATGGTAATTGCAAATACAAAAGAGACTAATTTACAAATAAATTAGTTACAAAAGGTTTCCTAATTAAAGGATAGAATCCTAATTCTATCAAACTCAAACTAAAACTAAAATCGAACTAAAAGAATCTCTGACTCGAACTCGTTCTCGAGCTCGAGCCCTCCCTTTGCTTCAGGTCAAAATCCATCCCTTATATAACTAATTTTTGGGTCCTTTAGGTCCTTTGGATCCTCGTAATACATGATCTACATATTAATTTACTACTATCTATGGGGGTCGTCTAAAGCCAGATACATCTCGTGATTTCGGGTGATCGTCGATGATCACGTAATCACGGGATATACCATTTTTTATTGGACGGAGAATTAAGAGAATCGGCTTTTTTTTTGTCCTTTTAGTGACGAGAAACAAGACTCTTTTTCGTGATCAATCCATTTAAATATATGTTCGAATCATCATATTTCATTACATGGTTTTTATAATATTTATTTCAAAACTATTAAATAAACAATCAGATCAAAGAAATGACTCACGGAAATATTTATTTTTTGAAATAAAGTATATACATATTTTATAGAACAAACATAATACATTTTTATTTATTGTTCTTCTGCATTTAAAATAGATCCTAAAGAAGCTTTTAACGTTTCAATAAATGTAGACTTTTGTACTGCATTTCCTTTTTCTTCGACCCTCCAATAAGCATTACGTGTTCTCTCGATTAATTCATTTATAGTAGAGCGCCGATTTTCCATTGCTTTTTCTGCCTCCGTTTTCTTGGGTAATTCTATTTCCACTAACTCACGACTTATATATACTTCGAACCTACTTTCCATGAACATCTGTTGGAACTGTTCCCAAGCATTAGTAGTTAATAATTTTTTTTCGCCATATAGATGATTGTGAAAGATATGCCGGCAAGGTAATAAGTACTGACGGAAGAATAGACAATAGCAATTGAGAGAGGTCAAAACAGGTACGTCTTTGCCTTTTTCTATTCTTTTTTCAACAGCATGAACTTCGCTAACAATCTTTTGTTGAATAGGGAATGGAAATTTATGAATTTGATCAATGATTTCGAAATCAATACCAACAACAGAAATTTGTTTAGTACGAAATTCGAAGGTTATATATTCTGCATCTGATCGCTTTTTTGCATCAAGAGCGATTATCTTATGACATGCGCCTAGTATAAATAAAATATTTTTTTTATTTAATTAAAAATACAATAATATAATAAAAAACAAATAAAAACTAAGTACCTATTAAACCGTGATGAGAAACAGTTGTTCTTTTTAATTCGCTATGGTATGATTCGATGGCATTTGTTGAAGTTATTTGTAAAAGAAGTGGAGAATGTTGACGTGCCCAAAGAGCCCATTGATTTGTATTTTTTATATAATTTCGTAATATATACTGTTTAACAGTAGGAGCTTGACATTCATCAATTGCCTGTTGAATAAGTTCATCACAGCCGATTTTTGTTATTTTGTGCAATGCATGAATCATCTTTCTTCGAACCTTTGTTTCATAAATCTTGGTCATCCAAGTTCGCATAACATGTACAGTGCAAAAAATAACCTCACAATTTTGTTCACCCTTTGATAAACCCGGGAAAGCTATTGTGATACCATTAGCCTCAACATTGCTTTGATCAGAAAGGAAGTATCGAGGTTTCCAAAAACATACAAACCGTCGGATTATTTTTAAAGCTTCTGTGACAGTGTCACTATCTTCTTTACTTACGAAGAAGTGCGCTCCAACATCCCAACAACCGTGATTATCCCGAATGTACAATGTAAATAATCTCCAATCATACTTATTCGTTTTATGAGTGGAATCGATTAATGTTAGCCATCCAAAATGCCGAAGTTTTTCAAGCTGATTAGGATGTGCGAAGACAAAACCATGTGATGATCGGTGAAGAATTTGAAAACGCTCCACTTGGTATTCTTGATTTTTAAAAAAAACAACAGATTCTTCGATATCTAATTCCAGGTTTATATTACTCGTAAGATAAGTATTTTGTGGTTTATAAACTTTACTTTTTATATTAGTAACTTCCTTTCTTCTTAATTCTTTCACACTAGAACTAAGATCTAACTTCTCAATTGCATATTCTTTAATTGCATTCACAATGGCCGGCGGTGGATAGTTTTTGATAGCCTCTTGCTCAACTAAATTTCGAACAAACTGTGAACGTTTTAGCTTTTCACTTTCTTCAATGGTATATGTATGGTCGGGACTATCTTGATATCGTTCAATGTATACTTTCTTCTCTGTAATAAATCACGATACCTTTATTTTCATGAAACATAGGTTTGCAGGACGGATTTCAGTTTTTCGTCGTTTTTCGTCTGGGATCCCTTCTTTACGCATACTTGATGGGTTGTGCTTGGTAAAACGACATGCAAAAGTTTTCCAAGAGTTTCCGTTGGTATGATTTTTATAGTTATACCTTGTCCAAATATTTGAAACGAGAGGCCACCATTCTTCATCAAATTCACACATTGGAACTTCAAATGGTTNATTAACATTAAAGAGAAGCTCACGTTTTTGATCGGGGGTAAGTTGTGATGATGTATAAAATTTGGTTCGACTGTTTTCAGTCTTTTCTAACAATATGGCACCTTTTTTGATCGCACCATTTGTGATTGCACCACTTGTGAAAGCTGTCTATAGTTCCAAATTGTAAATAAGTGTAAACAATTTGATACAACTATTAACTAAAGGCTTTACATACAACCAACAGATTTTCTTTGTTTGCTTCTAATGTTTCATCCAAATTTTCCATTATTTTAAATGGATTGATCACGAAAAAGAGTCTTGTTTCTCGTCACTAAAAGGACAAAAAAAAAAGCCGATTCTCTTAATTCTCCGTCCAATAAAAAATGGTATATCCCGTGATTACGTGATCATCGACGATCACCCAAAATCACGAGATGTACCTGACTTTAGACGACCCCTATCTATGGTAAATCTATTACAGGACACAGTTACACTACGCAACTACATATTTGTAAATCAATTTATCTTTCGTATTACAGATAAAAATATAAATAAATAAATAAATAAATAAATAACTAAGTACTACTAACTAATTATAAATATAATAACAATATAATAAATAATATAAGTTAATAATATATAATAGTAATTAAAATATATCCCAACAATTACTTTGGTAACACCGGCTCGCGAGCCTCATACACTGGTCAAAGATTTATAAAACCTATACCTATTGGATATCAGATAAGTGTAGTATCTGTGCCTAATATTGTACATATATCAGATACCTGATAGGTATATGTACAATATTAGGCACAGATACTATACCTATATGGTACCCGATAGGTGTAGGTTTTATAAATTTTCAACTAGTGTGAGAATGCTATTTTACAAGTATGTCATCATTGTTTTTATTTTTTTTATTACTTTATTACTTATACAGTAAATTTATATATTTTGATTTGCTATAGACTATACATGTCGTCAAAACTATTGAATTGAGTTAGACACAATTAAAATTGAGAAAAATTGGAGTTGAGTCAAAGCAAATTTTGATTTTTACTAGTAATTGACACAATTAAAAATTGAAATTTTAAGAGTTGAGTCAAGACCAAATTAGTTTTGACGACATGTATACTATAGACATCAACATCAACAGAATTATCAGAAAGTGAGAGCAAATTGCAAATAAATTGTAAGTGTGATGAAACTTTTACAAAACACTATGAAGAACGTCATTTACATAAGTGAAAGCATAAAGATTAGAAGTTGTATGAATTTCAATAATATTATAGAAACTGTAGATTGTATTTCTGATACCAATGTAATTTTATGTAACATGTATTATTTTTTTATAAAAATGTCATAATAAGTTAGTTTGAAACTTTAAAAGTAGATTCTTTTGGTTTATAGCGTTAATATTACTCAGTTTGTTCATTAGTAAAAAAATAAAATTCAATATATAACAATGATCTTAGCTACAAATTCATATAAGATAGTTAGTATTTATAATTGATATTTATTGGGATCAATAGATATTAAGGATAGGGTTTTTGGTTAATTTTGCTTGAGTCAAAATTCATGTACAAACATGGATTCAATTTTAATTTATAAGATATTATATGATAACCCTAATCCAGGAGTGTTAAATAAAAAAAAAAATTCCCATTTTTATATACTAGATCTCAAGCTATTATTGAATAAAGATTTATCTTGTGAGTAACGATTTATCATGTGATCGGATGCTTTTGGCTGGTGGGTGTATATAAAGATCATATTATACAAATCGTTTAATTCTGACTGTAAGGCTGCTATAATAAAGAAGGTATGATAAAATCAAACACCATCGACTAAAATTTTTCTATTAGGATCCATAAATTTATCTAAAATTTCATCTGTGATTTCGGATTTGCGCTTTTTTAATGAATAAATTAAAAAAAAATAAGAATTTGGTAGAAATCTTTTTTTTTTTTAAAAAAAAATAATAAATAAGAATGGTAAAAAAAAAGAATCGTTTTAATACCTCTTGGAATTCACCAACAAACTTTTGTAATACTTGAATGCAATGAGCCTTTAACGCGCCAGTCATAAGCTTTCCAGATTTATAACTCTAGAGAAAAAAAATATTTATATTCATTGATTAATTAATCATAAGGATAATGGAGGTATAAAGTCGTGAGAACATTAATAAACCTTATAAATTGATTCTAATTCATCATCGTCATCTAAGAAGAATGACAAATATTGATAAGCAACGTCAACGTCAGGGTTTCCTCCATGTAATTCATGAAGTTCTTTAGTATCACCGCCACCAGAAAAGGCATATTTATTTATCTATAAATCAAATTTTTTTTTTTTAGTTTTCAGGATTTACAACGAATGTAAAGAATTTTAGCAAACCTTATTCTTTATTTGATTTTTGGTATCTGACATGAAAATTGCAGAATTTTCTTCGGATGCACTCATTTTTGTTTGAGGACCCTAAGATTAAATAATAATTATTCGATAATTATATTCAATAACTATATTTAATTGTCATATGAATAATAATTGTTATTATTATAATGATGAATTTCTTTTTTTCTTACCTGAAGAGCGGGAAAAAATTTAGCANTTTTTAAAAAAAAATAATAAATAAGAATGGTAAAAAAAAAGAATCGTTTTAATACCTCTTGGAATTCACCAACAAACTTTTGTAATACTTGAATGCAATGAGCCTTTAACGCGCCAGTCATAAGCTTTCCAGATTTATAACTCTAGAGAAAAAAAATATTTATATTCATTGATTAATTAATCATAAGGATAATGGAGGTATAAAGTCGTGAGAACATTAATAAACCTTATAAATTGATTCTAATTCATCATCGTCATCTAAGAAGAATGACAAATATTGATAAGCAACGTCAACGTCAGGGTTTCCTCCATGTAATTCATGAAGTTCTTTAGTATCACCGCCACCAGAAAAGGCATATTTATTTATCTATAAATCAAATTTTTTTTTTTTAGTTTTCAGGATTTACAACGAATGTAAAGAATTTTAGCAAACCTTATTCTTTATTTGATTTTTGGTATCTGACATGAAAATTGCAGAATTTTCTTCGGATGCACTCATTTTTGTTTGAGGACCCTAAGATTAAATAATAATTATTCGATAATTATATTCAATAACTATATTTAATTGTCATATGAATAATAATTGTTATTATTATAATGATGAATTTCTTTTTTTCTTACCTGAAGAGCGGGAAAAAATTTAGCATGAATCAAACTTGGTTTAGGATATTTGAGTTTATGCGCGACATCACGTGTCAACCTAAAGTAAGGATCCTAAAATTGAATAAATTAAATATAATGAATATAATGAATATAACGAATATAATGAATGAATATCAAATATAGAAAAAATAATATTAATTAGGAAATACTCACTTGATCAATAGCACATGGAATTAGACAAGGAATATCATTTCGTTTGCCAAATATTTGTGGAAATGAATTGGAAAATGAAGGTGCTGCTTGTATGGAAACAAAGTGAATCTTTCCAATACAATCACTATTAGAAGAAATAAACAAATGAAAATTCAAAAATTTATTTACTTTTTTTTTAAAAAAAAATTTGAATCAAAATCAAAATTAAAATTTTTACCTGTCATTAAATCCGAAAGTAGCTTTTGATTGGCTGGTAGTAATACATCTTGAAATTCTTACAATATTATGATAGAATTCTTTGCTAAATTCATAATTCATAATGATAATAATAACAATAATAAGGATTATGATAATATTATATAATTATATGTTCAATGCCAATTAAAAATTGATATTAACCCGACGTAATCGGAATTAGAAAATATAAATGTCTTTTCGATATTAAATTTGCATGCAATAATATCTTTGGCATTCTCTCTTGCGAATTTACGAGTATCATCTAATGTTAACTCTGGTTTGAAAAGAAACTTTTCATCATCTGAAGAGAATTAACAGTTTAAAAAATATTTAAATTATTTATAAAAAAAATAAAATGATAAAATAAAGAAAAATTGACAAAATGAAATAAAAACCTGTTAATTGAATTACAATAGGTACATCGAAAACTTCTTGTAACCATCTAATAATGACAATTAATGAAAATAATAATAAAAATCCATTGTTTTCTTTGTGATAATAAATAATCAAAAAATAGAATATATTTATATATATTTCTTACTGGCAAAATACGAAAGGAATCATGTGCCCAAGATGCATACTATTACTACTAGGTCCTCGACCTGTGTAAAGAAAGAATGGTTTCTTTTTTTCATATAGATCCAAAATCTTATCAAGCTCTCTATTTAAATTATTATTTAAATTCAATCAAATGTCAAATATCAAAAAAAAGAATAATAAGAGGTTATATACACTCGAATTCAAATAATTCGGTTACCTATGAGAAAAGAAAACATTTCTTCGTAATAAAGGGTGAAGCTTTCTCCCCGTCAAATTTTCAAATCTTTGCTTAAATTCGGCATCAATACGCTTGGTACCAAATTGTTCGATCAGTTTATCATAATTAATTGCTTGTGCCTTCCCATCTATTATGGCTCCTTCTACTTTCCAAGGAGTTATTTTTTGTTCAAGGTCAATTTCCCTAAAACATTGGTTTCAATATTGTAATTTATTTATATTGCATTTAGAGCTTTCTAACGGTACCTTTTTTCGTTTTCTTGTGACATCTCTTTTTGAAGTAGAGATTTGATAACATAAGCATGACAGAAGTTCCCTTTTTATGATCCCGTTACACAAATTTTTTCATATGAAATACATATACAAAAAAATATATCATATGGGCGCACAGTGAAGCACCTGTTTATTTGTAATAAAACTTTGTCTTCTCATTGTTTTAAAGCTATTCTAACGAAAAGTGCCGCTGATCCAGCAATGATCCGCCCAGTTTGAAACTTATTATAAATAAAAGTTTTTAAATAGTAGCAGTTAAATTCGAAGTATTTAAATTTATTTTTAAATCTTTTATACTTTTTTTTTTTAATTTTTTTAAAAAAATAGCAGCTGTTGCTATTTAAAACGTGGGACTGTCTTTAAATAGTTTTATAAAATTTTAGATATTTATAATATGTATATTTTTTTTTAACTTTATTAATAAAAGAAAGAAATATTATATACATATACTATTATATTTTTCATTATATTACCAATTTTCTATTTTATTAATTTCTATTTCTAAGCTATTTGAAATATCTTGTATTTCTATTTCCTCCGATTGCTCTTCTCCCTCCTCTATATCATTTATATCATTATCACCAAGGTCCTCTTGGGTAAGTGTATCTGCTATCAACTTCTATTATATCACAATAGTGAGAGTGGCACAATTGTTGTCCAATATGTAGATACGGATACAATTCAAACATATTTTTCTTTTGATATTTTTCGTATGCAAGTTCTGTAATTACACGAAAACGGTTAGTTGGTTTTGTACAATTATTAATAGAGCAAGGACCAGTGTTTTTGAAACGCATTGTGAAAAATTTTACATGTATAATGTACGCGTTTAACTCATTTTTTGATCCGGACAAATAGTTACATATTTTTGACCAATCACAGTTTATAAAATGTCACGTTGATCATAAAGATCAGCAACCAATTNCTGATCCAGCAATGATCCGCCCAGTTTGAAACTTATTATAAATAAAAGTTTTTAAATAGTAGCAGTTAAATTCGAAGTATTTAAATTTATTTTTAAATCTTTTATACTTTTTTTTTTTAATTTTTTTAAAAAAATAGCAGCTGTTGCTATTTAAAACGTGGGACTGTCTTTAAATAGTTTTATAAAATTTTAGATATTTATAATATGTATATTTTTTTTTAACTTTATTAATAAAAGAAAGAAATATTATATACATATACTATTATATTTTTCATTATATTACCAATTTTCTATTTTATTAATTTCTATTTCTAAGCTATTTGAAATATCTTGTATTTCTATTTCCTCCGATTGCTCTTCTCCCTCCTCTATATCATTTATATCATTATCACCAAGGTCCTCTTGGGTAAGTGTATCTGCTATCAACTTCTATTATATCACAATAGTGAGAGTGGCACAATTGTTGTCCAATATGTAGATACGGATACAATTCAAACATATTTTTCTTTTGATATTTTTCGTATGCAAGTTCTGTAATTACACGAAAACGGTTAGTTGGTTTTGTACAATTATTAATAGAGCAAGGACCAGTGTTTTTGAAACGCATTGTGAAAAATTTTACATGTATAATGTACGCGTTTAACTCATTTTTTGATCCGGACAAATAGTTACATATTTTTGACCAATCACAGTTTATAAAATGTCACGTTGATCATAAAGATCAGCAACCAATTAGAGAGAAATTCTGTCATGCTGATAACATATGATCATTTATATATGAAATACTTGTGTAACTGATAAAAATTCAATTGAAATTAAATTAAAAATTAATGCTCGTGCATTGAATTGTTACAAATTTATTAGTTGATTAAGATTTTATCTAATTTTGTTTTCAGAAAAGAAAAAAAAATTATCAAAAAAAAAACAATGTTGCTGTTATTATTATTAAATATATTTAAATATCAAATTTCAATGTTTTCCACTTTTCCTACGATTTTTTCCTTTATGTTCAGAAGAAGAAGAAGTTGCTTCAATAGCATTCTTTTCATTATTTTCTATAAAATTTTCAGGAGAATCAATGACTTTCTGTTGTTCCCTTTTACCATAACGAGATAATAATCTATGTTCAATATCATTTAATTCCCATGAATGTGGTGTTAATTCAAGATTTTCACTTTCTGCTAAATGAAGTTTATGAAAATCTTGAGGTTGACCAGTAGGTGAAGCAGTCATTTGTGACATAGCTGTCATTTCTCTCATACCATCAGCAGCATTATCTTCACCCAATAATAATGTAAATATACTTCTTAATCCAAAAAGATTAAGAAAATACCAAGATAAAGATGAAACCCAAGTAACATCCATATCAGGAGTTTCCACACCACGTTGTAACATAGATTTAAAACGAAGTGTAAGAGGAAACGGTAATTTAACTAAATTTATTAAAATTTAATAATTAAAAATATAATTAATTAAATATATATAAATTAATTAATTAAAATATAAATATAAAATTAATTAATTGATTATATTTATATTACCTCTCATGATTAGAGGTTGATTAGAGATAACGAGATAACATACTTAACACGAATCCGGAAAAGAAGAAATTTATCCAACCCATAATAACTGTTTGTGGAATAATCATTGCAATATTCTTTTTCATTCCTTCCATCATCATTTCCATTCCTTGAGGATCAGTCATTGGATTTACGGTTTGATTCATTGATGCGGGATTCTTTAAATAATCACCTTTCTTATATGCATTTGTTAAATAATTTTTTCTATTTAAAAATGATGACGGAGGAATATGATTTCCATAATTTCTTAAAGCAGCTCCTCGCATTAAAACTTTTGATTCTCTAATTGCTTTTAAAGTTGCTTTTTTGGTAGAAGCTCCACCACCTAATAATACTGTAATTTGATCCCTAAGCACACCAACTAACACCATCACTACCATGATAGGGATCAATACCCAATCACGTATAGCTAATTATATAAAAATATTAATTAATATATAAATTTTTAGTTATTGAAAAAAAACATGAATCATAAAAATGACGAAAAATGACGAAAACTGCTAAATCTACCTGGATCCAAGTATAAAGATTGACTAAAAATTAATAAAATCAATGGTTAAATTATAAGAATATTTAAAAATTAAAAATTAAAAAACTTTGATTACCTTTCAGCTAGCGTACTTAATACTTGATGTGACATCGTGACAAGTTCTCTTTTAATGATAAAACGATAAAAAAAAGAAACCTTATATTTTTAAATAAATTTGTATAATGCATTTCGTCGATCTTTGCCAATTTATCAAATTTATTATTTAAAAGTTCGATTCTCATTTTTTTTTTTACTGAACTCGAGAAAGATGTCTAAATCTAATAAAGAACTAGTGCAAAATTATTTTAGTAATTATTCTTCCAAGAGTGATTTTTTTTTAAAAAATTTTTTTCCTAGAATAAAAGTAATATTGATATCAAATGAAAAATGTGTTTTTGAAATAATTGTAAAGAAAGAAGATTGTAATGATGGGGGATCTGTATTTGGTGGGCTTATAGCAAGCATAATAGATATTATTAGTACTGTTACTTTATTAACTTATCAAGGTATCAAATATTAATTAATTATTTTGTATTATTTTAATTATTATTATTATTTTATTAATTAATTATTTATTAATAATTTTCTCGAAATTCTCTCGTTTGTTTCTTTGTTACATTTCCAGATCCTAAACATAATTACATAGGTACGTCAACTGATATGGCAATATCTTTTCTTTCACCTGTTAAAGATGGGGAAACTATCGTATGTGAAAGTTATGTTTATAAAATTGGTAAATCATTGGCCAATATTCACACAATTATAAAAGAAAAATCTTCAGGAAAGATTGTTGCTTCGGGGCAACATACAAAATTTAATCAACCACACAACAAATTATAGTTACATATCAATAATATATTTCATTATATATACAAATAAAAAAAAAGGAAAATGATATTTTTATATTGGTGACGAATATATTAATATTAAAAAAAAAAAAATAGTGAAATTCTAAATTTTGGGAAAGATGACAGAAAAGAACCCAACAAAAGCAAATGTTACATAATGTTAAAGGAAGAAAAAATATATATTAAGGGTGATAAACCATTTTTAAAATGAAAAATCATGATGAATAATCGAATCACATTTCCATGCCCACAAGAAGATATTCATTAGAATCGTTTTTGAATGTACCAGGTAACACTAGTTCAAAGCCGATATACAAGAATGCACGAATTAAAGTGCCTAATGTAAAAATTGTGTACGAACACAATATGTGAATAAGATAATAATAACAATAATAATAATCGATAATGAAAATAATAATAGTGACAATAAACTTACAAAGATGGGAATTCTTTTTTTCAAGACAAACCACCAAAGAATTGCATTTTAATTCTTCGGCAAGTTCAAGGGCCGGAACGATGCTATAATTTATTAAAATCAAACCAAATAACACGAGCGCAAAAAACGCGTATTTGCAAGCGCGAAGTAATCCATTTATAGATTCAAAAAGTGTTAGAGTAAAATATGTGAATCCAACCTCCCCACAAAATTCACCCAATCGCTTCATGATCACCAATTATTAAAAAAAGTTATTAAACATAATATTATTGTTAAATAATAATAATAATAATAATAATAATAATAATAATAAATAAATTTATAATTTATGAGAATGAAGCGATCAGGTGAAATAATGGGATAAGCGTGATCCTACATATCCAAAAGTTTTATGATCCAATGACTTCATCGAAAAAAGAAAAAAAAGCTAAACTAAATAATAAAATATCAATTTAAAAAATAAATTATTTTTCACATACCTATCCTTTAATTCTTCTGTAAGATTTAAATTATTTCCTTTCAGAAATAAAATTCCATTTTTCACAAAACCTTCAAATTTCAATTTTCGTGGATAATGAGCCGCTATTATTATTACATTAGAATCCACTTCGACATCTGATTTGGTAGTAGGAGGAGGAGGAGGAGTACCATTAAAAAATTCATCCATAAATGATGGAGGTTTATTGCTTTTGTTTTTTATTTTGTCACCGCTTCCCTTTATCTGACTTCCTAACACAGTAATGCCGCCACCATCACAGGTTAGGAAGCCTTGTTCCTCTGGGTATATGAAGAATTCGGGAGTCATGTCCTGGATTAATTATAAATATTAATTCAAATATTTATAATATTTATTTATATATAATATATATACTCACAGGAACGCCACCCGGTCTTCCTACCCACTATAATTTATTTTAATTTATTTAATTTTATTTATTTAGAAATTTTGTAAATGTAGATAAATAAATAAATAGATAAATATAAAGGATATAAAGATAAAGATATAATATGATTAAACTTACAAGTAGAATAATAGAAATACTCTCTCTTTTTAGTAGTATTAGATACAACAGCCAAAAGCTGTTTATCATGTTGGTTATGTATATTACTACCAATATTTTTCATTGGTATCATGTTACTAATACTAAAATTATTCGCCATGAGTAATTTTTTGACTTTATAGACGACAGGGTTGTTGGTTTATGATGGAAGAGGGTTAAAAGTAGTAGTAAATAATAATAATAATAAATTTAAAAAACAAAGTATAGTGTAGTTATCAATAGTTGTTAGATATTACTAGGTACGTATTTGAAAGATTGAAAGATTTGGGAAGATTACAAGTTGTTTAAATAAGAGCAAAAAAAAAAAAAAAA
>PQFF01000457.1:126084-165275 GCA_003547095.1 Diversispora epigaea | reverse complement strand
AAAAAAAAAAAAAAAAGAATAAAGAGAAACGCAAAAGAAAAAATTTTCACAGGGTTCTATATATAGATTTTTTTGCTTATTTTGCTTATTTGGTTGATTGATAAAGCTGTTGTTTTGCACATGACTATAAAGTTACAACTCGATTACCTATTTTTAGGAGGCTTAAAACATCATGGGAACATCTAGAATATTCAAAAATCATCTTAATTGGTGCTTTAGGAAAATTCGGAGTGGTTAGTTTAATCACAAACATCGCATGATGTTTTTGTTTCTTTTTGGATTTCTTCTGTCTCATACGATAATCATCTCGGTTAAATTTTTCCGAACGTTTCTACCAGTTAAATTGGTCTATTTTAGCATACATTTTTATTTTTCCGATGCAAAAGCACAGGGCACACTTTCATGTCATACAAAAACCTAAAATCGCGATCGCAACTCTTCTCCGACCTCTTACTTCTATGAAGTAGAAGCTGAAGAATGACACTTTCTATACCTTTATCAACATCACCAATGTCAAATAAATTTTACTAAGTCCTTTAAAAAAGAATTCTTTTATACTAAAGGGCCTCCGGAAAGGGGAGTTCGGATTAGTGTTTGCAACGGTCCGGCTTGGTACGATCTGAAGTCAAAGTCAAGCCGGACCGTATTGACTTGAACTACAAGCCAGGCCAACATTAGTTCGGATAAGGCCAAAACCCCTTAAGGTAAGTATTGCGGTGAGAGTATGATTACGGGGGACAAGCTTCATGTTGTTCTCTATATGATGCTTCGTGATCATTATGGGTTAAGAAGAGAAAAACTTCAATGAGAAATCAGATAATGACCACCACGAACTCTAGAAAGGTATTTTCCATTGTGTTTTCAATCATCTAGGTCTTAGCTCTCCCAACAAAAGAAGATCATCGGTTTAAAAACTTTGTTTTGATCGAGCTATATTAAGTTAAAGCAAGCTCGAAAAATTTAAAGATTCATTTTTCAGTTACGTGAATATCTACGTGTTCAAATGATTTGGTAACTAATAAATAAATAAAATATATTTAGATAATTTGAGAAAAAATTTTTGTATTTGTTTTTCCATTTACTCTTTCAGTTATATTTTTCCTGATCAAACAAAAGAATGATGACGAATTCTTCAATTTTGATATCCTGGAAATGTATACCATTTCATCGGTAATATCAACCACAAAATTACACTTTTTAGAGATATCAACAAAACCCGAAATTCAAGAATTAAAAATAATGAGGTTCGAAAATTTTTTCAAATATTGTATTATTATAAGTTAATTTATATACAATTCGTTTACAATTCATACAATTACAAGAGAGATCATATTGTTAATATTGCTTATTAATATCGTTAATATAAATATCTTTTTTTTTTGTAAATTTGTCTTTGATTCGTATATTAAATAATGAATGATCTCTTTAATAATAATTATTATTGTTGTTTTGTATTAATATCGATTATTATCACTTCTTTTCATTTGAATAATATTCCTTTTCACTAAATTCCATTACAGATCTAAGATCATCACTTTTGCTTCTATATTCTTTACTAATCCGTGTTAACTCGTCTAAACATTGTCTACGTTTCATTACTAAGCCTTCCACCAATTCTCTTGATCTACTACCCTTCCCATTAGAGAGTGCAGTAAATAATCTAAAGGATGCAATGAGCTCTTTAAATTTATCATAATGACTATAAAAAAAAAACAAAAAAAAAACAATAAATAAATTAAGGATAAATTAAGAAATATCACAATAAAAGAAATAATAATAATAATGATAATAAATCCTTGAAATACTTGCCTATCAACGAAAGTATTATGATACCATGCAAACATAAATACCACTCCAGCACCAAGTACAAATCCCGATGATGTAAAGAAAAGTGAAATCCAAAGAATAAAAAATAATGTTGTATAGGAAATTATCAACCAGGTAAGACCCAACATAATTTTATTTTGTGCTATTGATTCTTCGTATTTTTCAAATTTCACGGAAATCTTACCCAACACGTAAATTGGCCAATGAAAAATAATTCCCGGTAAGAAGAATGGTAATTGAATAAAAAATGTGAATAATTCATATATCAGTGTATAAAAAGCTCGGGGTATAGAAAGAATATGTTTTTCATATCTTTTTATGTCAGCATTTAAAAGACTAAAATCATCTAATGCAGTTTTATATTGATTAAGTGAAGTTTTCAATGATGTAACTTCATCTGAAGTTGTATTGGTATAAAAATTAATTAAACTGAAAAGGTAAAAATAATTCAATTAATTTTTTAATTTATTCAAGTTATGAACAATGACGGAAAGTTATGACAAGTTATTGAACTTTACCTTTGAGTTGTTCGTACAAAATCTTCAAGTGAAAGAAGTTTGTCATCAGAAAATAACAATAATCTAGTCATTGTTGCTGCATTTGATATTTCCCTAAAAAATTTCCATAATCTATATTATTATTAAATCCATATAAATAAGAATAAATAAGAATAAATAAGAATATTACCAATTAGGTGCATTTATTGTTAATTTTTCCATTTCAGTTTGGATATGTTTTGTTAATTTTTTTACTGTTGTACGTTTATCAATTTCAAAATCTTTGATGTAAGGTTCAACCTGTATTTGACGTCCATATCTATTAATTCCAAATTAAAATTAGATTTTATGTCAAATCTTATATATATAAAGAAGAAGAAATTAAAGAAAAGACTTACGCGACTATCACTAAACTCCTATATTTTGATTTCTGTACATATGTTATTCCACAAGGAATAATATTGGTAAACATTGGTTCCTTTTGTTTCTTTTTATTTTCCTTATTAAATGATTTTTTACTTTCTTCATCTAAATATGCTGGATATTCCAAAGCAGCCTATATTTTAAAATATTTAATTATTAATTAATATCAAATTACAAAATGATCATATTTAAATAATTATATATAAAATAATACAAACCCATGAAGCACCATCCTTAAATTCTAATAGACGAGATTCAGAATGTGATGTTCCTAAATTAAATTTAAATTAAATTTATTAAATTTTATAATTTATAATTTGATTCTTCTTCTTCTTCTTAATCTATAAAAACTAACTTTCTTCTATAAAACTATCTTTTCTTCTTCTATAAATCTATCTTTTCTTCTTCCATAAATCCATTCATCTATCTACTATAAATCGATCAAATCATAATCTATAAAATTATTTTCTCGTGATTTTTGAACATACCTTCTGGAAATACTGCAACAATTTCTCCTTTTTGTAATACTTCAAATGTCGCAGAAAATAATGCTTGATTATTTTTTGTAGTTCTATCTACTGGTACTACTCCACTATTATATAATATGTAATTAAATATTTTATTAAAAAACAAAGAATTCTTTGCCCATAAATGTATCTTCCTTTTGTGAGGAAATGTAGTAGCCAAAACTGCTGGATCAACTACCATATTACTAAGAGTTTTATAATATAAAAAAATTTTCATAAATAATATACATAAAATTGAATAATTTTATAATTTTTATTTGTTAATTGATCCTTACTTGTGAGTGCAACATACAATAAGCGGTCCTTCTTTTGGAACATTCTCGCAACCCATTATTCGAATTTCTCTATAAAATCCATGAATCCCCCAACGTGACAAAGTAGAAATGATATCATATGAAATTCCAAATGGCATTTTCAAAAATTTGAGTAATAACTATTGAACTAATTGTTATGAATTATTATAAGAAGTAAAAAAAAAAAGAAAAGAACTTTGAATTCTAAATACAGAAAATAAAAATCAAATATAAATTAATTTTTTTTTAAAAAAAAAAAAAATCTCTACTTATATATAAATAATATATATAATATTGTATTGTTTTCTTTCCACGCGATAGAATAATCACGTTTAGCACAATTTTCCTAATTTTCCCCAAAACCCCACCAAATATTTATTTGTACCACTGGGAAAAATCGATCGAACACCTCTTTAAGGAAAAATCATAATATATTTTATCAACTATTGTATTTCTATATATAGACCNAATGTATCTTCCTTTTGTGAGGAAATGTAGTAGCCAAAACTGCTGGATCAACTACCATATTACTAAGAGTTTTATAATATAAAAAAATTTTCATAAATAATATACATAAAATTGAATAATTTTATAATTTTTATTTGTTAATTGATCCTTACTTGTGAGTGCAACATACAATAAGCGGTCCTTCTTTTGGAACATTCTCGCAACCCATTATTCGAATTTCTCTATAAAATCCATGAATCCCCCAACGTGACAAAGTAGAAATGATATCATATGAAATTCCAAATGGCATTTTCAAAAATTTGAGTAATAACTATTGAACTAATTGTTATGAATTATTATAAGAAGTAAAAAAAAAAAGAAAAGAACTTTGAATTCTAAATACAGAAAATAAAAATCAAATATAAATTAATTTTTTTTTAAAAAAAAAAAAAATCTCTACTTATATATAAATAATATATATAATATTGTATTGTTTTCTTTCCACGCGATAGAATAATCACGTTTAGCACAATTTTCCTAATTTTCCCCAAAACCCCACCAAATATTTATTTGTACCACTGGGAAAAATCGATCGAACACCTCTTTAAGGAAAAATCATAATATATTTTATCAACTATTGTATTTCTATATATAGACCATTCTTCATATTTAAGTCTTGATTCATTTTCTTTTATTGTCAATAAAATCCATATTTAATTGATATAAAATAAAATATACATAGATAATGATATATGGGGTTCTCGGTTAATTATTCGATTTTGAGAAAAATCGGTTTTAAATTACATAACGAAAATTTACAATTTTTATAATGAGAGATAAAATTTTAATTTAAATAATTATAATACTTTTAATTTATTTGTATTCATAAAATATGTAAACTTAAATAGCTTTATTTGCACTTTCAGTATCAAAATGAACATTATAATCTATTTGCTTATTAATATTAAAAAAAAAGATCGCAACGGTTTTTACAAAAAAAAAAGTATTAAATTTCAGCCATTTTTACTAATGTACTTGCTTGAACGGAAAAATGCATTTTCCAATAAATATAATTATGACAAAATCTCAATTCATTAGGCAAGCCGAGAACACCTTTTTTCTGTGGGCGATCCCATATATGACAAATATGATATGTAGATATGATACAATAAATTGTAAAATATAATATAATATGGTTTCAAAAAGATTTGCTCCTCAAAAAAATATTAATAAAAAAATTTTTTTATTAAGTAAACTTCTTTTTTTTATTTAAATGATATCAATACATGTTCGGAAGTATGATATATAAATTTTAAATGAAAATTATTCATCATCATCGGAATCACAATTTCTTCATTGATTAATTGTATATTTTCATTGGAATCAAAATATTCTTTGGCATTTTTAAGTGCTTTTCTCCAAAATCCAACTATAACTTGTGAATTAATTTTCTTTTTAAATGCATTTAAAAGTGCATTTCGAATAGATAAAAGATTTGTATGTGGACCCGAACGTGCAACTTCACCCTTTACAACTGCCAAATACCTTCAATTGGTTGAAGTTCACAGTGATCAGGGGGAGTAAAAAAAAACTTGATGGTTGTATTGTTTTGCCATTTCAACACAAGAAAATGACACCTTTTCTTTGTTCATTTGAACCAGTTCAAAAAGTTCCGGTCTTCTTAATTCACTTCAAAATTTTTGTGCGCACAAGTTCTGCAACATTTTCATCAGGTTGAAATTTAGGTCGTCCAAGAATTTTTGGGGATGTAAATGTACCGTCATTATTCTTGTTCCAGTCTGCTATCACACTTTCAACTGTTCTCTCAGCAACACCCAACACTTTAGCAACTCGCGTAATGTAAGTGTTTGATGATCATTTTCTATGGAATTAGCCCCGGAAAAATAGTTGTAAATATTAATTGGGATCGTCCACAGAAAAAAGGTGTTCTCGGTTTACCTAATGAATTTTGAGATTTTGTCATAATTATATTTATTGGAAAATGTATTTTTCCGTTCAAGTACATTAGTAAAAATGGCTGAAATTTAATTCTTTTTTGAACTTTTTTTTTTTGTAAAAACCGTTGCGATCTTTTTTTTTAATATTAATATAAGCAAATGGATTATAATATTCATTTTGATACTGAAAGTGCAAATAAAGCTATTTAAGTTTACATATTTTATGAATATAAATAAATTAAAAGTATTATAATTATTTAAATTAAAAATTTTATCTCTCATTATAAAAATTGTAAATTTTCGTTATGTAATTTATAACCGATTTTTCTCAAAATCGAATAATTAACCGAGAACCCCGTTTTGCTGTGTGCGACCCCAATTATCATTAGTTTTTCATTCTCCGTAAGTGGTGCACCACTTCGTTTTAAAGGAGAAGGAAGCATAGTTAAGCAAAAAAATTTTGGCCTTAGTTATGTTGTACAAATCGTGTAAATTTCAAGCTGTCATGCTTGTTGCACAAAATTTTTACTAGTGTAAATCGTATCTTTTTCCGGCGAGGAGCAAACATAATCTTCAATCTGAAAAGAATTACTCCAAACTCCATAGTCACGAGAATGCAATCCATTTGAATAAGATCCAATATAATGAGATTGAGTTCCTAAAATTTTTATTGTGGCAAGTATATTATAAGGTGGTGGATCTTCTGATAATTTAATAGGTTTTGAATGTATTAATGCTAAAAAGAAAATATAAAATTATTAAGTCTTAAATATTAATAATAAAAACATACCAAGGAAGGAATGAGATATTTCAAATAATTATTATAATTATTATTGTTAAAAATTCATACCTTTCAATAAATCAGAATCATCCGTGTAAATACCCGTTCCATAAATAGGATTCAAACTAGAACTATGAACACATTTTAAAGTGAGAAAACTTGATTTAAATACTACTTCATAATATGTGTCGACTGTTCCACCACGTCGAAGAGATTCTGGATAAATTATTCTTGCTTTAATTGGCTAAAATTGTTTAGAAAATTATTCAGAAAATATTTTTTTAAAAACATCTGCTATTTAAATAATTATTTCAAAATATACCCTCTCATTTTTTTTTGCTTCTTTTGTATTGGATAAAATTTTTTTAACTTCTACTTCCAATTCTTTTATATTTCTTTTAGCTTCTTTGAATAATGTTGATTGATTTTTAATGGTAGTAAGTCTTTGAGAAATTTTATCTAATGAATTGGATTTATTAATTAACTCAAATTTAGGACTAGCACTGGATTTTAACGCTAAACTAAATTCATCTTCAAAAGAAACAATCACAAAGTCATTTTCATCATCTATATAATAAAGTTCGGTTTTAGTATTTGGACTTATTTCAAATCGATTTCGAATCTTTAAATACAATAATAAGAAATTAAATAATAAAAATTAAATAAATAATTATATAATTAAACATTAATTATTAATTATAGAATAAATAATTAAATAAATTTAATACCGTTTCAATGAATTCATTTAATTTACTACTATTTTTAATAGAAATTTTACGAGCAACTAATTCGTCATCAACAATATATCTAACCTTTACCACGATATATGAATTATTAATATCCATTCAGAATTTTTGTCAGAGAGTTTTCTGAACCTTATAAATTTATTTTTGAGATACATTCATTTATTTATCGTTTACTTTATTTGGAAAATAACTGAGCCATTGTGATCCAGTGATACTAAGGCACGAGCACGAGAAAAAAACGTTCATATCTTGTCTTGGTTCAAACAATTGGGTTAAATCATTTTCTGTAAAAATCATCAATTTTCAATCAATGGTGTGGTGTAAATACAATTATTATTTTATTTCTTTTATTTTACGTTTGCACGATGATAATTGGCAATTAAAAATGGGGATGATATATGATACCTCTTTTATTCTTGGTTTTTAAGATTTATGCATTCGATAAAATATGTGTAATGCCTGCTTTAAATGTATTTTCTTTGAGAAAATTTGTGTTTATAAAAAAACCCCATTTAACCAACTCTTTTTTTGTCTTCTAACCCAATATTTTTTGCAAGCAAATTTGTCATAATATAAGGAAAATATATATATAATAATAATTATCATTATTTTATAAAATCATTATATCGCTTTCTAATTACTTTCTAATTATTTCCAATTACCTTCTAATTACTTTCTAATTACCTTCTAATTACTTTCTAATTACTTTCTAATTACTTTCTAATTACTTTCTAATTATAAATCAAAATTCTATACATCTATCATTTTATCGTTTGATAATTTTATCTCTTACCAATCCAATTTTCTCTAATCCCACACCTGCACCAGAACCAATTGTCAAATCTTCTTCTTCTAAACTAAATATGTCGGTAAGCGTGTGATTGTTCCTGTCATAAGTGGAAGAGGACATGATGATGGTCATGGATACATATATGGCGGTGGTTATGGTCACAGATATGGCGGTTGGTGGCGGTTATGATCATGAACGTGGTGGATATGGAATTTATAAACGCGATGATTTGCCTCAAAAAATGTGATTTTATTACATCCCAACAACTTAATAATGCTAGTGGTGCTGGTGTCCTCTTACCTTTACTCTTATTATAAGTTATAACATTATAGATATTATAGATATTATTAGATTTATTAGAAAATTAAAAAATTTAAAATGTATTATATATAAATTACTTTATTTAAAAAATTTTATTGAGAAACAAAAAAAAAAAAAGAATTAATAAAATCTAATTAATAACTAAGAATTATCTTCATGTAAAAACTGATTTAATCTTTNTAATTATAAATCAAAATTCTATACATCTATCATTTTATCGTTTGATAATTTTATCTCTTACCAATCCAATTTTCTCTAATCCCACACCTGCACCAGAACCAATTGTCAAATCTTCTTCTTCTAAACTAAATATGTCGGTAAGCGTGTGATTGTTCCTGTCATAAGTGGAAGAGGACATGATGATGGTCATGGATACATATATGGCGGTGGTTATGGTCACAGATATGGCGGTTGGTGGCGGTTATGATCATGAACGTGGTGGATATGGAATTTATAAACGCGATGATTTGCCTCAAAAAATGTGATTTTATTACATCCCAACAACTTAATAATGCTAGTGGTGCTGGTGTCCTCTTACCTTTACTCTTATTATAAGTTATAACATTATAGATATTATAGATATTATTAGATTTATTAGAAAATTAAAAAATTTAAAATGTATTATATATAAATTACTTTATTTAAAAAATTTTATTGAGAAACAAAAAAAAAAAAAGAATTAATAAAATCTAATTAATAACTAAGAATTATCTTCATGTAAAAACTGATTTAATCTTTCGCCTAACATAGAAAAAGTACTGAGAAATGTTCCATAAAATTTGATTCCTCTAGATGCTATCAATATATCAACTAATGATGTGAAAAATTCATACATATTCATTCCATCTTTAGGATTTGTCATGCTTTTCATTATTTCAAGTTCTTGAATAAAATCTTTCAATACATAAATACAAGGAAATGTTTTGATAAATGGTTTAAGTGATCTATGATGTCTACTTACAGATGTGGCTAAATAAATTATTATAGGATTTTTGGAATTAAATTTGAGATAACAAGTTTCATTAAAATCTGTATTTGAAGAATCTACAGAATTTAATAAATCTACCGATGCTGAATCTATGTTTGCATCAGAGAAATCTGACTTAATTTTACTAGTAATATTTTTAATACTAGCAACTGTTCTTGATTCAAATCCTTTACCTATTCTTATATGTACTCCGATATATGTATTAATTCCACCCATTCTCTTCACTATATTATCAACTACTTTAAGAATGATTGGATTATTTGGAATCATGTCATGTAATAAATCATTCCAAAATATTTTGTTCTTGGGTAATTCTATTACTAGTCGTCTAATTGAATAAACACTTGCAAAATGAATCAATTTTTCTGATTTACTTAATAAATCTTGTAAATTTACTCTCTCCTTAAATTCTCCTAACGGCTTAACAGATTCTACATTATCGTAATAACGTTGTGTGAACTTAAATTGATCTTCTGTCATGTTCAATGTTTGATTTTCAGATGTAATCATTAAATAATTTAATAAATTTTTATGTATGAAATCCGTTCGATGAATAATTCGTACATTCTCTTTAATAAATTTAAAGCTAAATAAATATTCCCAATTATAAAAAGTATATATTGCATCGATACAATCTTTATAAACGTGTGTTTTGTTTTTCCTTTCTTGACAAGATACAAATTCATTCTTATCAAGAGGTAATTGAGCCAGACGAGAATAATGTGGATGAAATTTTTGTTTTCCAAAAGGACTAATATTCTTGAAATAAATTATTGGGGGAACAATTAATGTTCTCTTTAAATACCATGAAAGAAATATAGCATTTTCCAGTGCAATACGTTGATTATTGAATCCACTATGAGGTAAATATGTCAGAAATTTTTCATCAGGTGAAATAGCAATATTTTCATTAAGATATTTAATATCTAAATTATCATTATTATTATTATCATTATTTTCATTATTATTATTATTATCGTTATTTTCATTGTTATTATTATTATCGTTATTTTCATTATTATTATTATTATCATCGTTGTTGTTGTGGTTGTTGGAAATACTTTCATAATCAAAATCTGTAAAAAATAAAAAATGAATTGTAAGGAAAAACACAGTGAATATTAAGAGAAATAAGAAATTCCGTTGAGATGTAAAATTCGCCATTTTTTTATTTATTTATTGATAGAGGATAAATATTTTTTATGAATATTGAATAAAAAAAAAATGTTGATATATATATATATATGACACAAATAATACATGCAGTCCGTCAACATTTATTATTAATAAAGTAATACGAATTTTTTCTTTTCGTGTAATTTAGCAGCGAAATTACTTCTTCTTCTACTACTAATTCTACTTCTCTCTAACTCCTAATTCTACTCCTACTCCTATCCTTCTTATCCTATTCCTACTTCTCATCCTTATTCAAAACTTCACATGGCTGTTCCTTACGTAGGCGTAGATAATAATTAACGAATTTTTAAAGTTGGATTATGTTCATCCTAAAGTTAAAGTTATTTTTGTATCGATAATTCTAACTTCAACATTCTTTTCATATATCATAAAAGCACCTTCCTTATGAAATTCAAGTTATAAAATCATAAAGGAAACGTGATAATACGTCGAACGACATTTATTTTTAATCATTAATTTGAGTGAATCAACTGAATGGATGTTTGCAAATCGCGAAACTCAAATATTTCAAAAAAGTGATTTTTTGATAAATGGGTAAATTTATTAAAAATAAAGATATTAAAGAGATATTTACAACGGAAATGTGGTTAAAGTTAACATAATTATATATATATATATATTTATATATTATTTATGTGGCAAATCCGATTTTTCATTGTATTTCATGAATCGTTTACTAATTTTATTGCATAAATTTTAGTTATTTTAGTTGACTTAGTTACAAGATTATAATCTTAATAATATATATAGTATTAATAAATATATTGTATATATATATATAGATATATATAAAATAAATATTAATAAATTTATATTAATAAATTTATGACAATAAACAAAACTATAATTTTTCGAGATGTTTATCACTGTTATCACTTCTCATATTATCGCTTTTTCTCATTTTCTCTAAGGCCAATTTAATTATTCGTTCAACTTGTTCTTCGATGCTTAATCCCGAAGTATCCAATAAAATGGCATCATCCGCCATCTTTAAAGGAGAAATCTTTCTTTCAATATCACTTTTATCTCGTTTCAATAAGTCCGCCAATACTTCACTCATTTCTAAATTTTCCATCTCTTTTATTCTTTTTAATTCCTTTAATCTTCGTTCCGCTCTAATCTTGGGATCAGCTATTATGAAAAATTTTAAATTAGCATTGGGTAATATTACTGTACCGATATCTCGTCCATCCATAACGACACCTTGTTTTCTTTTTGAATTTGAATTCTTTTCTTTTTCTTCTTTATCATAATTAATATTACTACCATTATAACCATTATAACCATTACATTCAGCCATAGCCCGTTGCCTAGAAACTATAGCTTCACGAACACCAGGATTTGAAGCGATTCCCATAATATTTCTAGTTATTTCTGGTAACATAATTTCCTCAGTTATATCTTCTTCATTAAATATAACACGAGTTTTAGGTACTAATGGTTGTGGAGGTGAGGTGTGAGCTGATGGTGGTGTACCATTATTGGTAGTAATAAGTTGAATTTTACTTGTCCTCGCTATATTAATTATTTTATGAATATCCACTAAAGATGTTGGATTTAAATTTTCTCTTAAAGCAGCAAGTGTTATCTAAGGTGAAAAAAATAATAATAGAATAGAGTAGAATAAGAAAAATTGGAAAATTTTAAGAAAATCATTTTTATTAAATAATTATTATCATCTTTGATACCGTTCTATACATAGCACCTAAAACATTATGAACATTATGAACATTAAACATTTTAACGTTATGAATATAAAATATTATTTAAAAAAAAAAAATAAATCATAAAAATTATCACATGAATTTTTTTTTATTTACCAGAATCAATGTATTCAAAATTTAATTTTCGAGCGACTAATCTTGCTGTGGTACTTTTTCCTGAAGCGGCGGGTCCATCGATTGCAATTTGAAATAAATTTCTTTTGAAAATTGGTTGACAAAGAAGTGAAGAATTCAAATTCAAATTTGGTTGTAATGACAACGACGACGTTGAAGATAATAATCTTTTTTTTGAATTCGAATTCTCCGATATATGAATTAAACACTTAAACAATTTATTAATTTGTAATGAATTCATTATTTATTTTTTTTCTATATCATAAAATGGTTTTATTTTTATTTTTTTGATGGTATTAATTATATTTTAATATTTTAATATTTTTAAAAAAGAAGCATTTTATATATTTTAGATTATCAAAATCATGGATTCCATGTGATCATAAATGATGTTCAACCTGGGCGCAGCATAACATTTATTTCATTAATAAATAATTTATTTGTAAATAATTTATAATAATTTATCTCAAAAAAAAAATATATATATATACTCTTATCAAAAGAATGGTTCAATATAAAAATAACTTAAAAATAACTTAAAAATAACTTAAAAATATCTTAAAAAATATCTACTACTTTATTATTATTCAAAATAATCTATAAATGCATATTGTAATTTCATAATAATAATAAAACCAATGCAAGTAATAAATAAAAAAAAAAAAAAGGAGATATGAAGAATATCACGATTATTTTTCTATTGAGAAAGAAGAAATAATATCATTGCACCTCGGGTGTTTTATTTACCAAAATTTATTGAGGTAATAAATATTCAACAACCTTCTCAATGGCTGCTTCAATTGCTTCTCTAATCAATTTTTCATCTATTTAACAATAATAATAATAATGATAATAATAATAATAATAATAATAATAAATATAAAATAAAAATAGAATTATAAGTATCAGATTTATTTTATTTTATATGTGTGATTATGTTAAAATGATAATAATAATAATAATTAATATATATATAAAACTCTTACCATCATTTTTAACAGGTCCAATTGCTGTATTTTCTAAAAAATTCACATCCTTTGCTTCGGGATGTGATTTAATATATTCAGCTCTTGCCTTTGCGGCTGCTTCTTTAATCACTATTTCTTCATCCTCGGTTTTATATAAATCACATTTATTACATTTCTTACATTTCTGACCAGGTATTGGTCGGAAGTGATCACAAACTTTTTTTTTTAAATAAAAAAAAATATTAAGAAAATAAATGTATATATATATATTATGTATAAAGTACAAATTAGTAACCATATTGATACGAAATGTATGATATAATATTATGAGATAAAGAAGAACTTACAATGAGTATAAGATTCTTGACGTAAATCTTTTCTACACAAATAACACATCAAATATCCTAAATAAAAATATTAAAATAATAATTATTATTTATTGATTAATGACAATTTTCGTGAAAAAGAAGATATTCATTTAAAACAAAAAATGTAAAGATTATAGTATTACTAACCACAACGACATGTCATCTTATTACAACCATCTGATTTGGTAAATGATACATGACATTTTGGACACTAAACAAAGAACACATAAAAATATATAATTATATATATATAAGATATTATTTATATAGATAAAAAATAATAAAATAAAATAAAATAAAATGTAAATACCGTTCTCTTTACTGCTTCTGCCATGGCTTTTTCAACAAAAAGTCGTAAATTATCTTGCTCTTGTTCATAACATTTATGAAATGGTTTATGTTCTCGATTACATGTTAAACAAGATGATTTGGAACATTCGGGATTCTGACATTTGAAAACGTTTCCTCGACGTCGTCTTTTAACCTAAAATAATTAGATTAAATTTCAATATTGCACCAGTCAATTAGTATTTTTTGATTTTTTTTTTTTTCATTATTATTATGATTATTTAGCTTTGGGAACAAATACAATAAAGGATATTGAAGAATATTAGAGAATATTGGAGAAAAAAATTGTTAGATAATTTTATTTAGAGAAGATATTAGAGAATCATTAAACTTACCCTTCTAATAATATTATCAATATCTTCAATCCAAGATTTTATAGGAAGTACTCCTAACATTCCCAATACTATTTGAGGTAAAACAATTATGGCAACCACATTAAGAGCACTCATAATATTTTCAAAAGAAGTAAAAAGTGGTATCAAGGCTAATGGAAGACTGGCAATCATAATAATAGTTTTTGAAGTCTTTAAATTACGGAAAGGATCGTCATCATCAACTTCACAATATGAACAAAATGGACATTGTACGAGTAATAAATTTGCTTGTTTTAAAGAATGTTCTATAAGTAAATCTAAATAATTTTTAAAAACGTCTGATGATAAAGTGATTTTAAGTTGATCATCCGTAATATAACCATCACATCCATCAGATTCTATACAATTAATTCTTTTTCCTCGTAATGAACCTTGACCATAAAGTCCTTCTTGAACTAAATGATTAATACATTCCTTACAAAATAAGTGACCTTCACTACAACCTATTAAATCTTCAAAGGTGTAATCCCCATAACAACAACCACAAGTAATTAATTGATCATTATTGGTATATTCCGAAAAATTAACTTGTTTCGCAACTTCATAATCCTCTTTGGTTTGTTGTTCCAATTGTACATTTAATATTTTTTTAATATCTTCTTCTAATTCCGAATCATCAAATTCTTTATAAACTTTTCTTCTAAATACATTAAATATTGAAGTCCACCAATTTTGGGAACTAAAATCTTTAAGTTTAGTAAAACTTCTACGATAATCAAAATTATTTTCTGCCAAAACCGCTTTAATGGTTGATTTCCAAATATCCGGAAAATCATTATATAATCTATATCTAACAGCTTTATTGTATTCGGGTGATCTAATGAATTCCCAATTTTCTATAACCGAAGTATCTAATCTACGAGGATAATTTTTCGAATTCTTTTCCATATCCAATAAAGTATCTATGACTTGTTGTACGTGATTATTATTTAAGTTACAAATCTTTTCTCTTAAAAAGGAAACATCACAATCAGGAAATATTTCATTTAATTTTTTAAGGAAAACATTCTTGGAATTCACACAATTTGAATCCTGACATCCTTCAGGAATTTTGGGATATTGTCCTTTATTATGATTAAGAATTTTTTCACTAATTCGTTCTACATGATTATCTTTGTAAAATCCGGCACAATAACGTAAATATTCAACATCTATAAAATAGATTAATAAATAATTTTATTATTAATAATAATTCTTAATTTTCTTAATTAAATTATGTTGTCCTCATAATCTTATCTTTTGTCTTATCATTTTCATACAAAATGTCTCCTACTTTCTAAAAATATTAAAAAAAAACATACCAGCGTCAGGATATATAGCAATTAACTGTTCAATAATACTTTCTTCTTTTGAAGAAGTGGCAGCATTATTATTGTTGTTACTATTTGAAGTTTCGCTCTTTAGTAAAGAGGTAAGAAATGTAGGCTTTTTAAACATAATGAAAAAAAAAAAGTTGTCAAGTTTTTTTTTTGAAAGTATTGAAAGGGGTTCAAAAAATTTACTAATTATAATAGATAGATGATTATTATTATATAAATTCTAAAAAATTATAAATCATAAAAAAGTTGATCGAATAAAATGAGAGTTTATTTTATTTTAATTGAGTATATAAATAAACCGTACAGTTAAAAAACAATATAAATTACAAAAGTATAAATTAAAAATTTATTAATGTTAAAATTTCAAATGAAAGTCAAATGACTGTCAGCTGCAGTATCACACAGTATCACACGAGCTACTTTTGTACTTTTATATCTTCATACCCTTTTACTTATACTTTTATACTTGTTAATAAATTGTAATACAAAAGCTTATAAAATATTGTTTAATTCTAAATTTAGTTGATTACCTGAATTTCTTCTCCAATATGTCACATCACGTGAGGATAACATGCATGATTGAATATTTTGCATTTTTATTTGGACATACGTAAATATATATATATATATTTGCATAATAATAATAATAATAATAATAATAATAATTATATAAATGACATCCATTCGTCTTTTTGATTTTTTGATTTTTTCTCACGAAAATATTTTAATAAATATTTTTAATTAATAATAAAGAAAGAATAAAAAATAAATCGAGATAAAATCAATGTAAATATTGAAATTAATGAATTTGCCCAATTTCTAATTATGGATGAAATTTTCCAACGATCACGTGTACGTTCGTGGATTTTAACGAAAAAAAAACGTTTATTTATTTGATTTGTTTATTTTACAATTTATGAAACCGGTATCAAAGAATAATATTCTTAAATAAGGTTTATTGAATTCATTTGGTTTATTTATTTATTTATTTATTTAAATTAAGATTTAAAATTATTATTGAAGCTTACATGAAGCATTTTCCTGTTTATATCCCAGAAAAGAAAATATAACGGAATGCATCTCGAGTTTTAATTTTCAAGTTAATGTGTTATATTATATAATTGTTATAATCAGATCATTAAAAAAAAAAAAAAAGTGTTCCAAGATAAGATTACTTGATAAGATTACATTTCTATTTCTATTCTTTTTTAAAATAAAATAAAATAAGCTAAAATAAAATTAAATTTAATTTAATTTAATATAACATAAATAAAAAAATGATTTAATTAAAAAAAGAATATTAAATCACTACTAGCTGTTATTCGAATAGAGGAGACATCATCTCCTTATCATAGTTATCATAGTTATTACCAAGTAGGTAATAATAATANGGATTTTAACGAAAAAAAAACGTTTATTTATTTGATTTGTTTATTTTACAATTTATGAAACCGGTATCAAAGAATAATATTCTTAAATAAGGTTTATTGAATTCATTTGGTTTATTTATTTATTTATTTATTTAAATTAAGATTTAAAATTATTATTGAAGCTTACATGAAGCATTTTCCTGTTTATATCCCAGAAAAGAAAATATAACGGAATGCATCTCGAGTTTTAATTTTCAAGTTAATGTGTTATATTATATAATTGTTATAATCAGATCATTAAAAAAAAAAAAAAAGTGTTCCAAGATAAGATTACTTGATAAGATTACATTTCTATTTCTATTCTTTTTTAAAATAAAATAAAATAAGCTAAAATAAAATTAAATTTAATTTAATTTAATATAACATAAATAAAAAAATGATTTAATTAAAAAAAGAATATTAAATCACTACTAGCTGTTATTCGAATAGAGGAGACATCATCTCCTTATCATAGTTATCATAGTTATTACCAAGTAGGTAATAATAATATTGTTGATACAAGGATTTACAGATCGACCATCATCTGCTATCAACATTTCAAACTTTATTTTTTTAAAAAATAAAATAAATGGATAAATATAATCTTGATTCAAAGAAAGTGAAAGAGAACAAGGATGAAATCAATAACAAAAAAATAAAAATAGAAAATAATGAAGGGAATATCAAGGCTATAAAAGTTAAAAAAGAAAGAAACGAGAAAGAAATAAAATTAAAGCATAAACAAATTAGCAAACAAATTATTAACAAAGAAGAAGAAAATAATTTGGAAGCTGTTGAATTTTATTATGAAAATGGTAAATTACAAATAATGAAATATTTAATAATAATAATAATCAAATACTTAATAATAATAATAATAATAGTAATAATGAAATACTTAAATAATAATAATAATACTAATAATGAAATATTTAATAATTATACATATATATATATGTAATAGGTTTGCGTAAAGTTAAACCATATTATTACGAATATAAAACATTTGCTAAAGGAAGATGGATAAAAAAAAATATTCTTAATGTTTTCCGTGATGAATTTCGAGATCGAACAAAAGAATATTATGTAATTAATTTTATTTATATATATATATATATATTTATTTATTTATTTTCTCGATAACATATAATAATATGATAATAAAATATGATTTTTTGTTATTAGGAAACTGCAATCGAAAAAGGATTAATCACGATAAATAATAAAATAGTTACTCCATCAACAATAATTCAAAATCAAGATTTAATTACACATAAAATACATCGTCATGAACCACCAATAACAGCTAAAAAGATTAAAATTTTATATCAAGAAAATGATTTTATTGTCATTGATAAACCTGCGAGTATTCCGATTCATCCATCTGGAAGGTAAATTTTAATTATTTAATTAATTATTTAAATTATTTAATTAATTATTTAATTATTTTATTATTTAATTATTTTATTATTTAATTATTTTGTTATTTAATTATTTAATTATTTAATTATTTTATTATTATATTATTTAATTATTTTATTATTTTATTATTATCATTATGAAGGTATCGTCATAATACAGTATTACACATATTACAAAAAGAACACGGATTTTTAAATCTTTTTCGTGAGTTATATTTTCACGAAATTAATCATTAAATTATATTAGATTCATGAAATTAATTATTAATTAAAATTAAATTATTATTATAAAATAAATTTATAGCATTAAATAGATTAGATAGATTAACTTCCGGAATAGTGATATTATCATTAAATAAAGAAAAAGCTCATGAATTCGAACAACTCATGACAAAGCATAAAATACAAAAGGAATATATTTGTCGTGCATTAGGAGAATTTCCAATGTAAGTTATCAAATATTTTATTTTAATTATTATAATTATTATATCATATTTATTATATAATTATTATATTATGTTTTATAACTATTTATAATTATTTATTATTATTACTATTATTATTATTATTAATAGGGAAGAAATAAAATGTGATCAACCAATAAAGTTAATTTCCCATAAACTTGGATTAAATTTAGTTCATCCTGATGGTAAATCATGTATCACGATATTTAAACGAATAAGTTGTAATGGACATACCAGTTTAGTTAAATGTAAACCTTTAACCGGTAGGACTCATCAAATTCGTGTTCATTTACAATATCTCGGTTATCCCATAGTAAATGACCCTTTATATTGTAATATTAAGTCATGGGGTCCCGATAGAGGTAAAGGAGGGATTGATATAAATGATAATAAAAAAATAAATGAACTCGTGAATTTGATTAGTTTGGAAAATGATTTTGATATTAAAATAGATGATATTAATAATGTAGATGGTAACATTAATATTAATAATAGTAATAATAATATAGACGATAATATTATTAATAGTAATAATAATATAGATGATATTAATAGAATTAATAATAACATTAATATAGTTAATAATAATATAGATGACAATAGATTTTGTGAGGAATGTACAATTTCACATTTCTCTGATCCTAAACCTAATCAATTATTGATTTGGTTACATGCAGTTAGGTATGAGTATAATAATAGTAATAATAATAGTAATAATGATGATGATAGTAATAATGATGATAGTAATAATAATGATAGTAATAGTGGGTGGAAATTTGAAAGTGAATTGCCTGAATGGGCTAAAGATGATTTTAATGATGATTAATGATTAAATATTATAATAATATATACTTTGTTATTACATTATATATTATTATTATTATTATTATTATTATTATTATTATTATTATTATTATATTCATTATAATTATTTATTCGTTTTTAATATTTTTATTAACATAAAAACTGTATTGATTAATCATCCATATTAACGAGATACCTTTAAAAAAAAAATGAAGAATTTATTTATTTATTATTAATCAAATAAATAAATGAATAAATAAAATAAATAAATGAATAAATAAAATAAATAACTCAAAGAAAACAAGAGATAATTACCAGCTACAATAATGGGGGCTAATAATCCTGGTCCAATATTAGCACTTCTAAAGTATAATAATTCTGAAGTAAAATGTGAAATTCCAATTACATACGTCCAAATGCCTAATTGATAAATACTTTAATTATGGGATATAATAATTATGATTATGATAATAATGGGATATAATAATTATGATTATGATAATGGTGGGATATAATTATTACATAATTATGGAATATAATTATATAATAATAATAATAATAATAATAATAATAATAAATATAATAGGATAAAATTAGAAATATTAGATAATATGAATAAGATATGATTAAAGTTAAATATAATAAATAAAATAAATGATACAATTAAAGAATAATAATTAACCTTTCAATATTAATGTTATATGCTACATAAAACCGAATAATAGCTGAACAAAATGACCAAACTGCAAAAGTACGTGAACTTAATTCCGTCACTATTTGAATTGAATATTTAATAATAATAAAAATGAATTAAAAAAGGAAATAAAGGTTGGGAAAATTTCAACTAATTCAATAGTTAATGGTTAAAATTACCTTGCTCGGGTTTTGCATTATAAATTTGTTTAGTAAGAGAAAGTGTTAGGAAATTTTGAAATGTATTGAAAATTGCTGTAAGGGAAATTAGTAAAGTCCATAATGGTAAATATCCTGAGAATTGAGGTAAAAAATTTAACATTGGAAAAAAAAAATAATAATAATAAAATATAAATAATTGAATTTAATTTAAACAATTTTAATAAAAGGGAAAAATCAAAAAAGAAAATTTGTGTTATCACAAATGTTACATTTAATTTTTTTTTTTTTATGCGTAAATCAATCGAGATTAGCTTCAGCCGCAAACGCGTACAAGTGTGCAACAAACACTTTATAATCATATCATAAAAATCCATAAAATCCATTACAATGACTTTTTTTATCTAACTGTTCTTTCTTTTCATTAAACTAAAAACAAAAATGACTAGAGGAATACTTTCAGTTCATGTAGGCAAGTAACAATTAAAAAAATAATAAAAAGATAAGATAAAAAGATAGTAATATTTAAGTTAGTAATAATAACATTCCATTTTCCGAATGCTGTTATTTATTTTTTTCTTTTTTTGGTTTAATTAGTTGAAGGCAAAAATCTCAGAGACTTGGATGACGTTGGTAAGTTATACATTACTTACATTATTGACATTATTGACATTATTGACATTATTGACATTATTGACATTATTGACATTATTGACATTATTGACATTATTGACATTATCGACATTATCGACTTTATTGACTTTATTGACTTTATTACACTTCGTGCGTATATTATTATAATTTAAGGTCAAGGTGATCCCTATTGTGAAGTTTGGATAGATTCACCAAAACATAAATCTCATACTGATGCGAGAAATGGAACTACTACTCCTGTTTGGGATAAAATGTTTCATTAGTAAGTTTATATTTTTATTTTTTTTATGTCATATTGTCATATTATGTAAATATTAATTACGATTAAAATTCGACTTATAGTAATGTGAATGGTCAACCTGAACTTCACATTAGAATTATGGATGATGATGTTTTTACCGATGAAGTGGTATCGTATTTTTTCTTTTTTCTCTTTTTTTCCTTCTTTGCTGTTTACCATTTCTCTCTCTCTCTCTCTCTCTCTCTCACAAAAAAAAAAAAAAAGATTTTAAAATTATTAAAATTATTATTAGGTTGGATGTGCTACTATACCCCTTGATTATGTTTACAAACATAATTATAAAGATTTTTGGGTTGATTTGCCTGATCATAGAGGCAGAAATAATGGAAAAATTCATTTGGTTTTGGAATTTAATCCTAAACATTAATAACCAAACATCTGTATTATAATAATAGTTTTTATATTTATACTGTTATATTGTTGACTATTGTATGTATATGTGTGCAATAAATGGGTACATTGATATTTATTTATTGATAAATTAAAGAAAAGATTCATTTTTATATAAATTGAATACACAAGAAATTCTTTTGATTTTTAATTCTTTTGATTTTAAAAAGTTCTGAAAGAATTATATTTGTAAAGGTTTGTATAAAGTGTCATGACATAAACAATACTATTATTATACTACTATAGCATTTCCTGTATTATCTATTTCATTTATTAATTTATTATTGGATGTTTGAGTGTCAATCAAGCCATTGCCATTACCATCGCACTCAACATTTCTGTAGGTTGGTTAATCTAATTAGCCGCGGTTAAATCCTTTGAAAAGGAAGAAAGCATTGGCTCATCAGAGTGGGTTTACAATTTTAACAGTGGACCAAAACGCACTAAAAGTACATTGTCGAAAGTCAATAAAAAGGAGGTGGGATCGAATTTTGAGATTGCTGGCTGATCATCTATACATTCTAAAAATTTGTAAATCAAAAAATAAATATAAAGTTGAAATAGTTGAAATTGTGGATGTTGTAAATAGCATAATGAATAATCTTAGATCTATTCCCTATATATTAAGGAAGAGTACTTTCTCTCCTTTCAAACCAAATAAATTTTCGGTTTCTTCTAGAATATTTGCTGTTAGAAGTTTTTCAAATGAAGCAGATAAAAAATCCGAAAACATCACTTCCGAAGTTACTACTACTAGTACTACTAATACTAATGTTAAAGAATCTAATAATAAACTTGATAACTCTATTCAAATTTCAAAGCAAGCACCCAATCGGGATATTACCTGGTCAAGGAATCAAAGAAAAAGGGAGGAAGCTATGGTTGGACCTCGATTTGAACAAACAGATTTAGAAGCACAAGTATGTTCACAATTAATCGTTATTGTTTATTATAATTTATGTTAGCATTAACTTTGAAATATAATTTATATATAGCCAAGACCTTTGGCTGCAATTGAATTAATTGCTGAAGAACCAATTCATTACGTAGAAGGTCGAATTGCTGTATGTCACGGAGGTATATTTTAAGAATTATACTTAATTATACTCGTAATCTTAACTCAATCTTAACTCAATCTTAATTCAATCATACTCAATTATACTCTCTTAGGTGGAGGACCACTTGGCCATCCCCAAATCTATATAAATTTGGTAAGTTAATATTATTTCATTTTTCTATTGATTTTATTGATTTCGTCATGAACAATTTAAAACTTAATTAAAACTTTATTTAAACGAAAGGATCAACCGGGACCTAATGTCTGTGGTTATTGTAAGATATTTAATTTATTTATTTAATTTATTTATTTAATTTATTTATTTAATTTATTTATTTAATTAATTTATTTAATTTATTTAATTTAAATTTTCTTCGTTCGTTGCGTTTTATTATTGTTATATATATTTACTGTTATAAATACTAAATTTCTTCCTCGATAAATTAAATGAAAAAATAGGTGGACTAAGATTTGAAAAGAATCCACATCACCATCATTAATTTCATCCCTGTCATTATCATTAAAATAAATTTGTGTTGATAAGATAGAATATTATTTATTTTATAAATTATAAACATAACATATTATTAATTTATAGAATTCTTCTAATATAACATGAACTTGAATAACTAACTGTTAATTGTATTATTTAAGAAAAAGGTAAAAAGCCATGTGATATTAATTGTAATATAAAATTATCAAAAGAAACACGTTACTATTGGTCGAAATGTCGAGATAAAAGAAACGCGTTACTATTGGTCGATCGCATAGCGCGTAAAAAGTATAAATATCTGTTTTAATTTTTTCACCTTACAATTCTTAATATTTTTACTATTTTCACTGTTTTTCCTGTCTGTTTTCTATACTTTTTTTAAAATACATTTTACAAGTTTTACGTAAAAATATTTTATTTCGTATTTCAATACTTAAAACATGGCAACTTTTATAAGAAGAAAAGAACTAAGTTCAAATATTGAAAGTTCAAATATTGAAAATACACCTGTTGTTGAAAAAAGAAGGGGTAGACCTAAAAAAGAAATTAAGCAAAAAGAAACGTCACCTACTGCTGTTACTGATACTGATATTGAACCAATTATTGGAGGAAAAAGACGAGGTAGACCCAGGAAAGAAATTAAACCAGACGGAGTGCCTCCCCCTACCTCTGCTAGTTTTGAACCAGACGATATTAACAACGACGAAGAAGTTCCCGTACCTATTGTAGAAAAAAGACGGGGTAGACCTAGGAAAAAAGTTAAACCGGAAGATGCACTTTCATCTACAATTATACCAATCACCACCACCACAAATGATGAAATTTTTATGCCTGTGGTAGAAAAAAGACAGGTTAAACCAAGGGATATATTTGAACCTGATGAAGATCCTCCATCTATTGAACCAATCATTACTAACAAAGATATCAACAAAGAAGTTTCAAAAACCAGACGGGGTAGACCAGCGAAAATACCTAAACCTGAAGAAGCTCCTCCAACTACTGCTGCCACCACCACCGCCACCACCACCACCACCACTACTACCGCCACTTATACCGCCACTACTATTGCCACTACTACTGCCACTGCTACTGCCAATACTAATGCCAATACTAATGCCACCATTGAACGAACAGCCACTATACCAACCACAACCAAGATCATGAGCAATGGAAACATTAGAAAACGTGGTCGTCCACGTAAAATTTTAAGATTCGACGAAGAAGATCAAGTTGATCAAGTTGATCAAGTTGAATCTGTCGCCCAACAAGTAGAAGAATCCGCAACTGATGCAACCAAAAGACGCGGCCGACCCAGAAAAGATCCTCAAGAAGAACCCGCCATCAATGACGATACAAAGATCGCTAACGTCATTAAACCACGTGGAAGACCTAAGAAACGACAAAGATTCGATGAATAAATAATCCCAATTAATGTTTTTTAATAAGTTTTATAAGGTTTATAAGTTTTATAAGTAGTCAAAATGCATTTAATTTTTAATTATTATAAATAATAATAATAAGTTTTAATATATACCCTTTTGGTTTGACATTAATAATTTCATATTAAATAAAAAATCATTTTACATATGCTATGCTATATCTTGAATATTTTTTGTCTTTAATTAAAAAAAAATTCATATTATATTATGATATTGTAGATCGTGATTAGAATTTTATCCTGTCCGATAACTTTATTTATCATGTGATGCTTACTTTATTTACTTTATTTATATAGAAGAGTTTATACCCTGGGTACATTTTAAGGGTTCTATAAAAGATGTGATTCATGTGACTTTTGAGAATTTAGTGCCCTTAGCCAAAAGTGTCAGAATAACGGAATTGTAAAACATCCAGTTTTTTTTTGTTTTTTTTCGAGATGTCTAATTCTGATAATGATAATAATAACAGTAATAACGAAAATGTCGCTAAACCAAAATCAAAAAAATACCGAAAAGATAAACGTAAGAGGAACAATCTTTTTTTTTTTTTGAATCGTCATATATAAAATTTAATATTTTAAATGTCACATATTTCACATATTTCATATACATATATATAAAGCTTGGGATAATGAAGAAATAGATCATTGGAAAATTGAACCTTTTAGCAAAGAAAATAATCCCGTTCCTTTCACTGAAGAATCATCATTTGCAACTTTATTTCCCAAGTATAGAGAAAATTATTTAAGAGAAGTATGGCCACATGTTACTAAAGCTTTAGACAGAGTGGTAAGAGAAAACTTTTGAATTTATTTTTACATATATATATATATTATCTTCATCTCTTATATATGTTTTGTAGGGTATAGCATGTGTGCTGGACTTAATAGAGGGTAGCATGACAGTTAAAACCACCAGAAAAACATATGATCCTTACATTATATTTAAAGCACGAGATTTGATTAAATTATTAGCTAGAGGTGTACCATTCCCTCAAGCGGTCAAAATTCTTGATGATGGTGTGGCGTGTGATATAATTAAAATTGGTAGTATCGTAAGAAACAAGGAACGTTTCATAAAACGTAGGCAAAGATTAATTGGTCCAAATGGTTCAACGTTAAAGGTATTTTCTCATCGATATATTGAACATTAATATCAAGTTTCTCGGAAATTTATAATGTTTTTTTTTTTAAAAAATATATATATATATATATATATCAGGCGGTAGAATTGTTAACTCAATGTTATGTTATGGTCCAAGGAAATACCGTTTCTGCCATGGGATCTTATAAAGGTTTGAAAGAAGTACGAAGAATTGTGATCGATTGTTTAAAAAATATTCATCCGATTTATCACATTAAAGTAAGCAATTAGTTAGGAAAATATTTTTTTTCTAAATATAAATTCTGATGTAAATTCCCAATTAATATAAATTCCAATTAATGTAAATTCTAATGATAATATGAAAATTAGGAATTAATGATAAAAAGAGAACTTGCCAAGGATCCGAAATTAAAGAATGAATCTTGGGATCGTTTCTTGCCTCACTTCAAGAAACAAAACATCAAAAGGAAAAAACCACAAATTAAGAAGAAAGAATATACACCTTTCCCACCCCCACCAGTTCCAAGCAAGGTAATTAATCCCATTAATCATCATTATTATTAATCTCAAATTTCTGGATATAAATAACTTTCAATTATTAATATTAATTATTAATAATATGTATTAATAATTAACAATAATTATTTAATTAGATTGATTTACAATTGGAATCAGGAGAATATTTCCTTAAACCTCATGAAAAAGTTGCTCACGCTATGGAAAAGAAAAAGGTAAATTAAATTTTTTCTTTTCCCATTTTCTTTTTACATATCATCATTACTTTTCAATAATATTTTAATAATAATATTTTTATTTTAGGAAAAACGAAAGGAGAACACATTGAAGCGAAAAGCTGAAAGGGAAAAGGCATTTATACCACCTGTAGAAGATAATACTTCGAAAAAAAAGAAAAGAAAGAAGTCAAGTCAATCAACTCAATCAGCGGAATGAATAACTTTAACTTTTTTAGATAATATATTGTTAAATTATCATTACATTATATGATCTCGAAATTATTTTTTGTTATCTTTGTATTATTCAGACAAGTTATATTATTTGATTTGATGATTAATAAAAGACATTGTATTTGCATGGATGAATTGCAACACATCAATAACAACCAATACTAAGTATTACTAAGTAAAGTTACTATTTCTTGCATGACTTATGACAAAAGCATGGCTCCATCAAGCAAAGCCTGAAGGAATATCCCTCAAGCATCATTGATATCTCTATCAATTTTTGTATTGCAATTCTTGCATTTGTATGTTTCCGATCCACCAACTACATGTTTTTGATGTATTTTGAATTATCACATGGATTTCTTTTTGAAATTAATTGTTGTTGAAACTTGTAATGAGACCAGCAAAGCATCGTTCTAACTGTTTTCCTTGTTATCTTTCACGTTTTTCTATTTACCATATCTGAAACCTCAAAAGAAGGAATAACAATTATATTTAATTCGTCAGTTAGGAACTTGATTGTTTTTCGATGAATTTCATCTTGTAATTGTCTGATTTTTTATCACATACAAAAAACAGCTTTATCAAGACATAATGCTTTTTTCTTCTTTTATTTGAGATTGAAGATGCCAGTTAATCTTTTTTGATATGAGATTATCCATGTGTAAATATAAATGAAAAATACATCCTATATCGTATTCTCCTATCTTTCTCACACCTTTTGTTGAAGAATACCATGTGGTTTGTTGGTAATTTATTACTTCGATTTTAGCACGAAAATTAAAGAACCAATGCTATGGACCGTTGACATCAAATTTTAACGTATAAAAACATGACGAAATCGTTGAAGATTTGGGTAGGAAATAAAACGTTGTTAAAACGAGCCTTAAACAATTTGTGCAATAAATCAAACAAATAAATCCCGCCTTCTTGCAATAACTGCTCGAAGCCAGAAGAAGTCAGATAACATATACTGATAACATAATTGATAACATAATTGATAATATATATATCTTTTCCCAAACTTGAGAGGAAAAAGAAATACAATTCAACGTACCCGATAATTTTTTTATTTGCGATTTTCATCTCTGTAAACCCTTAAACTGCCCGCTGATGTTTCGTCAACCTGAAAATCCCAGTAACTCCCGTCTAGCACTCAGACCCGTACGTTACGGCCGCCTAGTGTCTCTTTACCTTATGGGTTACCCCAAATTTCCCAATTTAGAAGTGGTTCATTAGCGCTTGAGTGGAAAAATTCCTTTTTGAAATAGCCAGGTATAACCAAAACAACTATCAAAACCTGTCAACCCAACAACTAACCCTCAATAATAACAACTCACACCCCGGCAACAACTTAAATACATTATATTAAAGATGCCTGTCGTAATTATTTGCAAAAGTTGCAACTAATTACGTCATAAGGAAAAAATGAATTGCGCGACACTTTTTTTTGAATTACGACAGGTATCACTACATTATATACCCCGTCCTCTCGTTACCACCGATTTTCCCTATGTACCCGCTTATTCATCAGCGCGAAAAAGTTGGAAAAAGGTAAATAAATTTTTTCTTTTCCCATTTTCGTTTTACAGATCGTCATTACTTTTCAATAATATTTTAATAATAATATTCTATTTTAGGAAAAACGAAAGGAGAACACATTGAAGCGAAAAGTTGAAATGGAAAAGGCCTGTAGAAGATAACCTTGAAAAAAAAAGAAATCAATTTAATCAGCGGAATGAATAACTTTAATCTTTTGAATATATTACATATAATATATTGTTAAATTATCATTACATTATATGATCTCGAAATTATTTTGTTATTGTCTTTGTATTATTTAGACAAGTTATATTATTTGATTTGATGATTTTTTATTTTATCTATTAAGTGCAGTTTATAAATACATAAAACAATTACGGCAGTATCTCTAATGGGTAATTAGTCCGACTTCTGCAAAAACATTTTATACAAATTAGCGTTTCAGATTTAAGGAGTATAATAAAAAAATTGAATATAAAAGAATGAATTTTTTATTCTTATCCTACCTATAAACATTTCTTGATTAAATATGTTTTTGAAAAGTACAACTTCTTTGAGCTTATTTCTACTCATAACCTTGCTTGCTTTCTCGCACATCGCTCTCGTACGCTGTGCCGACGATGGTGCAAAAGTCACTGCCACATTCAATGGTCTCTCGGGAACAATGACAATCACCCAAACCGAAGAAACAATTGTCCAAATGAATGGAAAATTCGACAAAGGCTTCACCGATACAGATCCCGAAAATTATACTCTTGAATTTGTTATGCAAGGGAGACAAATTGTTATAAATTTCAGAGAACTCGGTGCAACGATCACACCACCCGGCACTACACCTTATGATTTCACAGGCAATGCGTTTCTTGAAGATGTAGCCGGCCCAGTGCTTTCAATTATTTTAAATGGTCAAATCCTCGATCAGGCAATTGCTTCTTAGACGTCCTTTCATTTTTTTTATAATATAGTCTGCACGTTGATATCATTTTATAACAGTCAAAGCTCGTTATAATAGCATCCTTTATTCTTAATAAAAAAATTATTTGCTATAATAAAATCTATAATAACCTCGTTATAATAACTGCTACATACATTTATTGTGGAACGTGTGAAAGTTTTTTATGCATTCTCGTTTTATTCTTCGAGATTAGAAACGTTGTATCAAGTAATTCAGAATACCAAATGCCATGACCTAACTATCCAATCGGAATAGAAGATACATAACTATTCAATGATAGAGAGCCATAATTGTTTTTAACAGAGCTCTATTACCCATATGATGTATGTATTTATAACAATAACTGCACCTAATAGCTAAAATGAAAGTGATTAAAAATCAAATAATATAACTTGTCTGAATAATACAAAGATAATAACATAATAATTTCGAATGTAATGATAATTTAACAATATATTATATGTAATATATCTAAAAGATTAAAGTTATTCATTCCGCTGATTGAGTTGATTGAGTTGATTGACTTGACTTTCTTTTTTTTCGAGGTGTTATCTTCTACAGGTCTTTTCCATATCAGCTTTTCGCTTCAATGTGTTCTCCTTTCGTTTTTCCTAAAATAGAATATTATTATTAAAAAGTAATGACGATATGTAAAAAGAAAATGAGAAAAGAAAAATTTATTTACCTTTTTCTTTTCCATAGAGCAACTTTTTCGACTCCAATTGTAATTAATGAATAAACAAAACTTTTCCAAGGTTTGAAATCATTTTTATGTTACACACTTATATAATTCTTCAACTTTATCATCAAAACGATACAAACCAGAAGATGGAAAATGTGATTTGCACTCATTTCATTTCGAAACAAAAAGAAAATATAATAAATGACCATTACAAAAGATAGATTGTGATTGTAAACTTACATATATATGTAAAGCAAATGAATGGATATTTTATTTGGTGTATGAAATACAGAAACAAATTTGTGAAGCACAAGTGAAAGTTCATATAGTTTCAATTGATCCAGGAGTTCGTATACTATTCACATGGTATTCTTCAACAAAAGGTGTGAAGAATACGATATAAAACATATTTTTCATTTGTGTTTACACATGGATAATCTCATATCAAAAAAAGATAAACTGCATCTTCAATCTCAAAATAAAAGAAGAAAAAAGCATTATGTCTTGACAAAGTTGTTTTTTGTATGTGATAAAAAATCAGACAATTACAAGATGAAATTCGTTGAAAAACAATCAAGTTCTTAACTGATAAATTTGATATAATTGTTATTCCTCCTTTTGAGGATTCAGATGGTAAATATAAAAACATGAAAAATAACAAGGAAAACAGCTAGAAAGATGCTTTGCTGGTCTCATTACAAGTTTCGACAATAATTAATTTCAAGGGCAGAAGAGAAAGGAATCCATGTGGTGTGGAAATATTAAGAATATTGGTGGATCAGAAATGTACAAATACAAGAATTGTAATATAAAAATTAATAGAGATATCAATGGTGCTCGAGGGATATTTCTTTGGGCTTTGCAAAGTTTTTATCATGCAGGAAATAGTAACTTTACTTAGTAATACTTAGTATTGGTTATTGTTGATGTATTACAATCCATCCGAAAATAAAATTTTTCGATGAGATGAAAATAATAACCATTATTTTATAAAAAAAAAAAATAATAATAAATTTTTGTTTACATCTGATTTTTTAATGTTCTCATGTAATGTACTCAAAAATTTAAAAAATAATAAAAACCTTGATTAGTGAATTGCAAAAACACTTGAAGTTTTAACTTATTTATACCAATTCCTTGAGATGCTACCCAGTTTTGAAAAGTGTTATGATTATAAGGGATCATTATATATATTTACGTTACAGAATAATAATTAAATCTTTAATAAATTATTATTTAAAATATTAAAATTAATGAATACTGGGCAGAAATCATAAAATAGTGATACTAATCGCGACCACAATTAGATACACCTCCTCCACCACTAAATCCACTTCCACCGCTAAGTCCACCTACATGCCCACTTCCATATCCGCCTCCACCACGTCTGTATTTTTGTTTTGATGAAGCCTTAGTGACTACGGATTTGTTAAGAGGGGTTATTTTTGTAATTTTGTCAATCGGATATTTTGATGAACTACAAATAAAAATGATGATTAAAAATGTGATAACTTTATAAAAATTTAAAAACATTGTAATAACTCACATGTCCCTTTTTTCTTTGACTTTTTCACTTTCCACTATTTTTTCTTTGACTTTTCCACTTTCCAAATTTTTTACACTTTCCACCCTTTTTTCTTTGCCTTTTCCACTTTCCGCACTTTTCACACTTTCCACTCTTTTTTCTTTGACTTTTTCACCTTCCGCACCTTTTACACTTTCCACTCTTTTTTCTTTGACCTTTTCACTTCTCACCCTTCTTTCTTTGACTTTTCCACTTTCCGCACTTTTCACATTGACTTTTTCACCTTCCGCACCTTTTACACTTTCCACTCTTTTTTCTTTGACCTTTTCACTTTTCACCCTTTTTTCTTTGACTTTTCCACTTTCCGCACTTTTCACACTTTCCACTCTTTTTTCTTTGACTTTTTCACTTTCCACCCTTTTTTCTTTGACTTTTTCACTTTCCACATTTTTCACATTTTCCACCCTTTTTTCTTTGACTTTTTCACTATCCACATTTTTCACACTTTCCACCCTTTTTTCTTTGGCTTTTTCACTTTCCACCCTTTTTTCTTTGACTTTTTCACTATCCACATTTTTCACACTTTCCACCCTTTTTTCTTTGGCTTTTTCATTTTCCACCCTTTCTACATTTTTCGCACTTTCCACATTCTTCCCATTACCATTATGAATTTCTATATCCTTCTCATGCTGTTTAGTAACTATCTTTCTATACTTTTTTAATTGATTATGAACCAAAAGGCCATAAGGTATGATAACAGACATGATCTTTTTTTTCGCAGTTAACCAAATCTTTGATGAATTGTCATGTGTATATGGTTCGCGATACTTTTTATACCAAATTCCAGCAGTGACTGCAAATCCATCAGACAATACACCTTCAGCCAATGTATCATCATGATTAATAATTCGACCAATATGCTTTTTGGTAAATTGACGGTAAGGTGATGCATGAATCTGATGTGTGTACCAACATAGATCAATATCAAGTGTAGGTACTAAAATTATATTTTGTTTCTCTTTCATTAAAAATAAGAATTTAAGGTATCGTATAATGGCATTGGCCTGAACCTCAGTTCGATTGATCATTTCATTGTTAACCACCTTTTCGGTGAATTCGCGTTGCCGAAGTACGGCACCAATGAGATCAATTGAGAACGGAAATGGAATACCAATATAGGTGAACACAGTTCTTCGGACAATTATTTTTATTTTTTTTTTCATTTCGTCTGTTATTTTTTTTAATTGATTTACGTGATTATCAAGTTCCTTGATAATATGATTCCAACTTAAAGATTTTGAAACAGTGAGATTCTTAATGTTGGAGTCAGCTGTAGAGAATAACAAGCTGGAATTATTTATCGCGAATAGTTCTGAACATGAACCATCCTTTGGATCAACTAGAGTGCCACTTGATGAAAAATAAAAAGTAAAACATTAGTCAATAATGTCACAAAATGATCCAATGATAATAAAGTTAACTTTACCCAATAAATTTAGCTTTATTCTTATTCCATTCAACAATATCATCAATAAATCGTTTGCAGCTTAAAGTTTCAACGGAAAGTGATACTTTGCATGTTGGACATTTTTCTTTTACCTCAATATTTTGTATCAATTTTACATATTTTCCCCTAATATCCCAATAATGGATTAAGTAAGTATGGAGTCATCAAATGAAAACCAAAAGTAATGATAACTCACCATGGAATGTATATGATATCCTTACACCAAGGGCATTTCATTTTAAAATCGGAACTGTCATTCGGATCAAGAACCCATGGTTGTTCAGTATTTTTCACCCAAACACTTTCAGATTCGGGGTCAGTATGGTCACCATGGTTTTTTACCCAAATATCATGCTGATAAACGAGAGGAATTTAGCATTCCATTTAAAATAAGAAAAAGATTACAAGAAGAGAGAGATGCTTGCCAATCGTTTCAGGGGAAAATCTGAAAACTTTTGGATGGGATCATAAATTCGCATCATATCTTCATAGTATTGTATCGGTGAAAGCAAATGTGAATGCCAAATATAGCAAACATCTATTTTTAAAAGTTATTTAATTATTAATAAAGTCATAAACAAAAGTTTTTTTTATATTTCATTTAGCATTTAAATCCTTTGTTCACCTATAGGAGGAATAAATTCCATTCCTGGGTTAAAATTTTGACTACCCAACAAATCTAACCACAACAGATAGCGTTCCTGTGCACGCAACAAATATCTCACATCAATCTGTTCATCCGCTTGTTCCAATGCTTTAAATTTAGTTAAAAGCATTAAATGTGCACGTAACATTTCCGGTTTCATGTTATCAATATCAGCATCTTGAACCCCTGTCAAAATGTTATCGAACGCGTATGGTTCTTTTTCTTTAGCCGGGGTGCTACCGAGCGTGCCCTTTTGATACGAATTTTCGGGCATTATTTTTTTTTTTATGAAAAGATTAAAAGGCAGATATTTGACCATTAAATATATTTCCGAAGGTATTTTTTGCCATTAATTCAGCTAAAAATGGAAAATAAAAAAGGAAAGTAAATAAATGAATTACTTAAGATAAAACTTATTTATAATTCTTGCACACATTATAGACGTGTGAATTTTTTTTTTTTAAAAATAATACAAATTAGGAAATTTTGAACAAATTAGTATGTATAATGATCGCTACGTTTATGGTAAGTGAAAGTCTTTTCGCTGCGATGAATTAACACACAAGTATATAAAATTGTTATCGAAAAGTGGAATAATATTCTTATTATGTATTTCTTTTGGATATCTGTTCAATAACGTAATAATAAAGTTCTAAATGAATGTTTTCGAAAAAAAAAAGTGTTTAGAAGTTTACAAAGTTTCGTGAACTTTATTTTATAATAAAGATAAAAAGTTTCGTGAACTTTATTTTATAATAAAGATAAAGTTTAGATTTTGAAACTTTTAACAGTATATTACGCGTGTATTCAATTCAATAATAAAACATTAATACTATTCTTATCACTATAAGTTAATTGGTAACCTTCACAAATTAAATATTTAACAAATACTTTTTGATGATAAAAATAAAGATTAAATATTATAAATATTATTATTATATCAATGAAATATAACTCAAATTGCATGTGTGCATAAAAGATAAGTTCAAATTAAAAAAAAAAAAAGTATTAAAATAAATAAAAAATATTAAAATAGAATCTTGAATTTTAAAAATAAATACTTGCAGGTAACAATTTCCCATTACAATATTCATCCATATTTCCCACGGCATCTAGCATCATCACGATAAATACGATGTAGTAAATAAAATATTAAATACATTAAGAGCTTAAATTTAAATTGAATACTTTAAATATTAAGTCGTAAATATTATAATTACCCAAAATCCACTTGTCTGTAGAATATTTTCCCATCGCTAGTAGTAAACCGTGTCAAAAGAAAGAGCAGTTTTCCCCAAATCTTAGATTTACCACTGGTTTGATGTATAGATTATAATAAAATTTTGCGTTATTTACGTTTTAAAGTAGCACCTTGACAACGCAATCCAAGAAGATTGCAGNGAAAAATAACTCAAATTGCATGTGTGCATAAAAGATAAGTTCAAATTAAAAAAAAAAAAAGTATTAAAATAAATAAAAAATATTAAAATAGAATCTTGAATTTTAAAAATAAATACTTGCAGGTAACAATTTCCCATTACAATATTCATCCATATTTCCCACGGCATCTAGCATCATCACGATAAATACGATGTAGTAAATAAAATATTAAATACATTAAGAGCTTAAATTTAAATTGAATACTTTAAATATTAAGTCGTAAATATTATAATTACCCAAAATCCACTTGTCTGTAGAATATTTTCCCATCGCTAGTAGTAAACCGTGTCAAAAGAAAGAGCAGTTTTCCCCAAATCTTAGATTTACCACTGGTTTGATGTATAGATTATAATAAAATTTTGCGTTATTTACGTTTTAAAGTAGCACCTTGACAACGCAATCCAAGAAGATTGCAGTAGAATGCTCATTACGACTCATCCTCATATATATACAATTTCAAATGAAGGGAAATCAAACATATGGTTCAAAAAAAAATTGGAAGTTTGTAGATAAATAGAGATACAGTAAATAATGTCAAAGAACAATTAGGTCTCATTTTGTATGATAAAAAACAATTGTCGAAGCTTCTATCATTCAAAGGCGTTATTGTATTAATCGTAAACATTATTTTACCATTTATAGTCGTGGAAAGAGTGTATAAAAATCATTCATGGGTTTTTAATGAACAAATTTCGTGTAAAGTTTTAAGAGTATCCATCATAAATTATCTGTTTTGAGTGTTATCAGGAGAATGGTGGTCAATGTACATGTGCGTCATGGCAAAGAAAAAACCTTCAAACTATTTACAAGATGGATTGCACGAAAATGATGTCTTTTACCAACGAGTTTGAAAAAAATGTTGCATGGAAATAATTGTTAATTGGTTATTACAAATTTCGAAATTAAAAGATAAATGTTCAAATGAAAATAAAGAAAAAGAAATTGAATTAAGTTTATTCATGGTTAAAATATTTTTTATGGATGATTTTATTTACAAAACAAATAAAAAAATTTACAAGAGATTATTTGATTCAAAATTACGGTGTTTACGTGATAAAGTCATGAATAAAGGGATCGTATGAGTAATCTGAGCGTTTAAAAAAAGGCAAGAATTTTCGTTGATTACAAAATGCAAAGAACAATGGATCCCGCGTATTGGATCTACTCATGTGACATAAAAACGGAAATGTTTTTATAAAATAATTATTTCTTTAAAACTACTGTTTAAACCGTTTTTTTAAGTATAAACTTCGAGATTATTTTTGAATAACAAATATCTCTTTAATTCAAGTACCTAGGAACTTTCTTTAGATCATATTAGTCATATTGGTGCCTTTGAATTATTTCGTATATAGGCATTTCTTTTTTATAATATTATATATAATATATTAATATAACACGTATTATATGTCACAGGTTTTAGTTGATTCTATTCTTTATTATTTTTTATTACCAAGTGTATATTCTTTTGTTGCAATGCATTTCATACTTAAAATTATGTTTTGATTTTCGCTATTCATGATTGATTCTAAAGAGAAGAATAGTTGTCTCGTGATCTTTCTTGAGAGTTGTAGTGTGAGTTTCGTGAATAGGTTTGGTGGGTTACTTCACTCTCAGATGAAGTATCGAAGATGTGCCACAAAATCTGATTTTATAAGAAGCTTCTTTTCTATACTTCAACTATTGTCAATTAGCTATTTCATTGTAAGGCAAAAAAGACTTGTTTAAATAACATCTAGAATATAAAAAATCAATTTCCGTAATTGCATCAATATATATTCATCAAAGATAAAGACAATTCGAGTAAAAATGACGTAGGTCATAATTGAATTTCAGATAATATATTACCGAGGGTTTTCCTTCTACCTTCGTCACCTCCTCCTCCGATATCTTCTGTGTCTGATTCGGGCAATGGCAATCCTTCCGGTGATGACGATAATGGCAGAAACAGAAGTATTTAAAGTTCTGAAGTTTTTGCGGAAAATATATGATACGGATCTATTAAAAGAAATTTAAAGAAATTTTTATCCATTTCCTGGTAAAAACATTCATACACTCAATGAAGAATGATCTTTATATTTATATATGTATCATACGTGTTTTCACAAACTTTATTTTTTTGTCAATTGTGTTATTTCATCAAAATGAAGCAACGATACATTATGTATAATCCGAAAAACAGGAAATATCAATGCTAATATTGTTACTCTTTGACTGTTTATGATTATGAGGAAGTTTTTGTTTAAGTGAATCCCTCACGAACAATTTCTTCATACGTTAAAAGCGATTTCAAAATTACTGATATAAGCAAATACAAAAAGGTGAGCAAGGGAATTCATGTGATTTCTCTCCATCGTGTACATTTGATATATATTTTTTTTTGTAAAATAAAGTAATAACACATTGCATTGAATGATGTGAAGAATTCGGTAAATTTTGTATTCGATATACAAATGAAATTCAATAAAGAATATTCAGGGTAGATAAAGCATCATTAGTAGAGGAATCGTGATGACATCTTACTACCCGAAAGCGAAAGCGAAATCCTTTGACAGAAGTGGAGACATTTAAAGTTTTAACTCTACCTAATTCTCGAAGATACTCTTATATGGGTCTTCGTAATCCAGTTTTCTTCGTACAATTCTTTAGGTTATTTGTAGAGATGATGTAAACAAAAATGACAACATATATTTAATTTCTGATGAGGATCTCCTCTATGAAAGAATTCAATATATATTTTCATCCTTGTACTCCAATTGCTAATCCATATTGAGGATAATAAATGTCAAGCTCTAAACCAAAAGAGGCTGAAGGTGGCTAAACTGAGCTGAATTTTATATAAAATAGTTTAACAAATCCATTTTTTAATAATTTTAAACTGAATTTATTATACATTAAAATAAGTAGATATAAACATTTTTATAAATCATGACTAATCAATGTCTGATGATAATAATAATAATAATTAATGAATAGAAATCACTAGTAATAATTCCAATAAATTAAATTTCCCTTATGTGTCAAGTGTAATTATTCTTCTAAATTCTGTGATATCCCGACCATACATAATAAAAATCGATTTTTGGATTTTTTTCTCTTTCTTCTTCACTCAATGGGAAAACCCCTGCTGGTATAAATATTGTAAGTAATATACCTATTCCACCAAATATCCACATTGCTAAAAAATTTGCTTCCCGAATTTGACAAGCTAATTGATATCGATGATTTGGATATGAGTAATCTGATGGACAATTAAAAGGAACATCATCAATATCATCTCGAGTGAATAATGTGTAAAGAGCTAAATTAATTAATAGTGTGAAATTTAGTTAGTGGTGTGAAATTAATAGTTGTAATTAATAGAAAGAGAACAATGTAATGAATTTTGTGTTGTTACTTACTAGAAATTGCTAGCCAAGTTAAGATCCAATATCTATTAATTAAATTATATGAAAAAGTTATTATAAATGTGAAAAATAATAACTTTTTTTTTTTTTTTAAAAAAAAAAAAAAAAAAAAAAAAAAAAAAAAAAT
>PQFF01000457.1:0-125923 GCA_003547095.1 Diversispora epigaea | reverse complement strand
TTTTTTTTTTTTTTTAAAAAAAAAAAAAAGAAAGATAAAAAAAAACAAATTACAATAATTTAAATTCAATTCCTTTCATTGTAAAGTCAACCTTGTACCAACATCGACACATTACTGCAAGAAATATCCAATCTTTAAATATACAAACATTTCATACATAAATTATCAGTGAGTGCATAATAATAATAATAATAATAATAATAATAATAATATTTTATTTCTTACATGGCGTAATAAGAGAAATGACCAAGTAACTAATAATAATATAATTTGATAAAAAAGAGATATATATTTAATAAAATGTCAGATATTTCAATAATAATAATAATAGTAATAATAATAACAATAATGGTAATTACCTATATTCAATATGTAAATTTAATGTATAAGGACTTCCTACTTCTTTGAATATATTTATTTTCGCGAGATCTAATTTTTTTTAAAAAGAAAATAAGAAATAATAATAAAATGTACCAATCAAATATGACTTGTTGAAAAATTGATTCTTACCCAAAATTGGACAAAGAAAAGCCAAAACTAATGCAAAACATAATAATATTACAACTACATATCTCAAAAATGATCGAATTCTTTCTATCATCATTATATATTTATTTATTTTATATTATATATTATTTGTTGTTGATATATTATTATTGTTTATTATTATTATTATTATTGATATCGAAAAAGAAAAGAAAGTAATCTAATCTTTTTTTGTAATATTTATTTTTAAATAAATGAAAGAACAGGAAAATAAATAAATATTTGTTTTGTTCAAACAAAAGTCGATTTTCTAAAATTCACACGATTCGATGTACGATTGTACATTTATTTTATATATATATATCTTTTTACGTAACATTTCTAAATTTTTAATATCTAAGCCGCTGAAAAGATCAAGTTCACTAAGGTTCAAGGCTTAGCGAAGATATAATGATATACACATTTTGTATAAAAAATCATTCATCATATTAATTTTATTAATTTTATTAATGTTATGATGACTTTTTTTTTGAAAGTATTTATAGTAAATTTATTCCTACCACAATAACTACAAATCAGATATTCACGTGATTCACACGAAAATGATAATAAAAAAAAAAAAACCTGAGGATTTATTTATTTGTTTGCGAAAAAGAGGCTTAGTTTATATTAAACTCTAGATACCATTTCAATGGATATAAGCCCGCGTTGATTATTATGAAATAATTGTCCAAATTACAATAACAGAAATAACGAATATATACAGGTATATATATTATATATACAGATATAAATATTATATATATTATATATATATAAAGTTTCTATAGAGGTAATAATTATAATTTAATTATTTTGTTCCCCGCCTAATAATCTCTCTTCATCTCTACCATCTCTATTATCATATAAACTCACATTAGTTAGAAACTGACCACCGATCTCATCACCACCATTTCCATTTTTTCCACTTGCACTTTTTGTTTCAACACTACCACCACTTTTATCATCTTCCGAATATTCACTAATACTAATTTTTCTACCACTCCCATAACTACCATAATCACTGATATTATTATTTAAACCGAAAAAAATTATTATTATTATAAAAAGTATATAATAAATCCATAAACATATTAAATTGATTTGATGAATTCCGCAAGCTATTCTTATTTCGGCTGAGGAATATGAATAATCCGATGGACAGGTATAAGGAATTTCTCCCATTTCGTTGATTGTAAAGTATGTATAAAGAACTTTTTTAATGTAATAAATAAAAATAAAAATAAAAATAAAAAAATAAAGTCAATAGCTTTTAGATCTGATTATTATAATTAATTAAAGTAAAAAAAAAATTAACGAATACATACATGGAAAAATTAATAACAATAAAGCCAAAAGTCTAATTAAGCATAAAGTTGATAAAATTGAGTAATAATAAATAGTACAGTATAACTAAAAGCTTAGCTTATTTTAAACTCACCTATATGATAACCTTAATTTCATACTGACATAACAACTGGCAATGGTCAATATTAAACACGTGACTAAAAAGAAAAGAAAAGAAAGTTATCTTCTTGACTCGAAAGTTAATATTATTATTATCATTATACCTACAGATTAGAACAATAGGGATTGAAATAGATCTAAATTTGATAACAATTATATTAAAAAAAAATAATAATAATAATAAATAACAATAAAAATAATAATAAGATGATTCCTACAAATATTCAACCCATGCATTGTATTTTAGTACTCCATCGGTGTCATTAAATAAATTGATCTTTGAAATTGCTATTATTATTATTATTATTATTATTATTATTATAATTATTGGTTTTTATTTTGGAAATGAAAAAAATTAATATTAAAAAAAAAAGATATGAAATCAAAGATATAAATTCTTTAACTCACTTAAAGCAGGACAAACGACCGTCAAAACGAAAAATGGAACCAATAATGCGAATAAACAAAAAAGTTTTAATGTATTATATGCCATCTTATTATATCGATATTAGGTGTAAACAAGAAAGAAGAATGTAGAATAAAGAAAAAGGGAAGGAAGGAATGAAAAAGAACGTAAAATTATTAAATTCATTAATTGTATGACTTTATAATATACAAATTGATAAACATTTAGATTGCAGTAATAATCTTTTTAGATCTTAAAAAAGTTTTTCAAATAAAAAATAATAAAAAATAATAATAATAATAAATAAATAAAAATTTAATAAAATTTCGAAAAAAAAAAAAGAAATGAAGATATAAATAGTTAATAAGAAAATGTTTAATTTATGGTATAACAAACAATATTTACTAAGAAAAACGATAATATATAATAACAAATATCTCTTGAACAATCTCCGAACGATTTCCAAACAATATCGCGTGAGAAATAAAAATGAAAGCGTAAATGAGGCGAATGAGGAGGCAATGATCGAATATTAAGAACATAGCCTCATTAGCCTTTTTCAAATATTTTAACAAGTTAAAAAAAAAAAAAAAAGCCATATACTAACCAATTCTTTCTATTCATTATACTTTATTTTTTATTTTATTTTATTTTATTTTATTTTATCTTTTAAATTAGATGAGGTGATACAGGATTATAATATCGATTATTTTATTTAATTATGACGCGAAAATAGAGGTAACAAAATAATTTACGGAATAAATTTCTCACTACCATTATGATCACCATTACCACCATTATTACCTCCAACTGGCCAATTTATAGGACCACTACCATCAATTGGACTTTCTGCATTAAATAAAACAACATCACCTGAATCACTTATACTTGGTCTTTTCTCATTATATCGTCTCGTATCTCCATTAAAAAAATTCAATAATCCATCACCACTAGCCAATAATTTTAATGACCAACCTATTGGAATTATAAGAACAAGTGAAACATAATATAACCACATACAAATCAGATTGGCGAGTCTAATTTGACAAGCTGTTAAAGTGATGGAATCTTGATACGGATAATCTGATGGACAAGTTTCGGGAATATCATTCATTTCATTAATCGTGAAATATGTGTAAAATACTATTATTATTAATATAAAAAAAATATTATTAAATAATATTATTATTATTAAAATTATTATTAAAATTATTATTATTATTATTAATTGATATTAAGTTAAAAATATATTATTACTTACGTGGAAAAATCAACCAAATTATAGCTGCAACACTATTTATACATATATATATATAACAATAAGTATAAGAAATATAACAAATATAAAAATGTCAAAAAGTAACAAAATTAATACCTGATTAACCAATATATGTTTATTCTAAAGCAGCAACAACAACAAACTATTATATATATTACTACAGAAAAATTTCATTAAATTTTACTATTGGAAGAAGAGAAAAAATGAATTTAAAAAAAGAGAGAAAATGAAATCACACCTACAACTGTCCACGTTAATGTCAGATATCTAATAAATCAATAAGTCGATTATATAAAAATATTTAAAATATGTATATCTTATTAATATATTATAATTAAAAAAAAAAAAAAAAACTTACAAATATTCAACCCACGGATTATATATAAGTTCACCATTTGTTTGATTAAATAATTCGATTTTCGCTATTTCTAAAATAAATAAAAAATCAATGAAAAAAAAATGAAAATAATAATAATAATAATAATAATAATAATAATAATAATTAAATGAAACAATAATTCAAATTAAAATACCGAGAGCGGGGCAAAGAAATGTTAAAATTATATTTGGTACGATTAATAAGTAAAGACATATCCCTCGTTTGATGCCTTGCATTTCTTGAATTACTTGATTAAATTAATTTTTTAATTTACTCGCGTGAGAAATTTACTATTAAATTATTAAATTAGTATTATAATAATGATAATGTGTGAATAATTATCAATGTGAATATGAATTTATTAATTTATCATCATCAATTTTATTTTTATTATTATTATTATTATTACAAAGAACGAAAGATTTATAATTTCGATGTTTCAATGTTGTCATATTATTTCTTATATTCGTCTTTTTTTTTAAAAAAAAATGGCTCGTTTTATTTGTTTCATTTGTTTTATTTGTTTTATTTGTTAAAAAAAAATAAATAAATACATGATTTTTTATTATCAGTTAAGATAAATAATTTCATTATCAGTTAAAAAATAAACAGATAAATAATTTTATTATTTATTAAAAAAAAAAAAGAAAGAAAGAAATTTAAATGTCAAAAGTAAAAAAGACATAATAACAACAAAACTTCTTCAAAAAGAATATATCTTGATATTACTATTTATCATTATAATAATTAATTATTATTATTAATTTTCAAAATGAATTGTTAGAAATTTAAAATGAATTGTTAGAAATTTAAAATGAAATTTTCAAACTCAAATTTAAAAATTAATGCGCATTGAATTATTTCGCCACAAAACTCGCAAGCGTGTAAAGAAAATAGGCTTATCATTCGTTATTTTCCCTTCCGTAAGCCACACAACCACAATTTTCACCACCACCACCACCATCATTTTTGTCTATGTAATATTATAAACATTTTTTACATAAACATTTAACAAACAAACATTAAATATTTGATAAATACACATTAATCACAATAACAACAATAAAAAAAAAATAAAAAAACAACAACGAAGACTTTTTAATTTTTTTTGTTGAGTAATTGGTTACAAGTCACGTGAACGGAATTCTAAAATTTCTTTTTACAGAACTAGACCTTTTCTTTATTTTTTTCTTTATTACTTTTTACTTTACTAATAACTCCGAGGTTCTTTGTTATTAAAGAAAGTACCACATACTCTACATGATCAATAAAGATGATTTCGGACTTCTAAACGTCTTCAAAACTATATTTCGCATTTTACGCATGGCCTAACGTTATTTTTTACATCATTTTTTACATTTTTATTTTATATGAACATTCATTGTAGAGTATTTGCGTTCCCTATATATATCATACCATATATAGTACACTTATGGATCTTTGAATCTTATCAATTCAATTTTACCAATTAATAAGATGCATAACATATTTATTACCAAAATTGGAATCGTAATAAAAAAAAACAAAAAAAAAACAATTGCGCAAGAGTATACAGATAAACTGTACGGTACGAAACGCTATTTTGTACTGTACGATTTTACATAAATTTTGCACAAAATTCATACAGTCCTTATTTATTTAATAAACCCTAACCCGTGACTAATTTATACTCTTGTACTGACACATGAAGTGGCGAGTGCTGGACAATATTTTTACTTTTTTATGTTCTGATCGTTTCGTGGTATGAATGAAAATATCACGTGATAGTAGTTAATCAACCGTACAAGCCACAAATAAATCGTACAGATCACCTAACTTCTATTCGTACAGTACAAGATAGCATTTTCGTACCGTACAGTTTATCGTCATACTGATTGCGCAATTGACAATACAGTAATAAAAGTAAAGTGAATATCACGTGTTATATAAGTAAGTTGTATATAAGCAGTATATAAGCTATATATAAGAAGTATACGATATATATTGAAGGTGCATATATACTGTAACGGATAACGCATTCGCATTGCATGATTAGTTTAAAAAAAAAGACTTTTCCTCTCCTCCGCTAGTTTTAAAGGTTTTAAATGATTAAATATAGTTCATTTATCGGATATATACATCTAATTTAATTAATTTAATTAATTTAATTAAATTAATTAAATTAATTACATTTTGCACCTACCCACACTGCGCACTCCCAAAATGTCAGTATGGTTTACACATGCATTTTTTTTGACTTTTTCCATTGTAATAAACATTTCATAAATAATAAACATAACATATTGTAAATTAAATGTAATATATAATGTAGTTGAAGGAGAAAATCATAACACAAAAACGCAAGTGCGACAAAATTTTTAGCACATTAGTAGTAATGTTTATATGTTGTTTATATTATTATTTACTTATTTCATTAATGATGATTGAGTTTTCGTGGATCCATGAAAAAAAAAACTAATAAAAAAAAAAAACATTCACCATTTTTTTCTTCTTACCAGCTTAAATTATTATTATTATTTTTTTTTTTTGATATAATAATTTGAATGCTGTCGTTTTATAGACTTTATAAACTAATATATATACATTAAAAAAAACAAACATTAAAAAAAAAAACAGATCAAGTAATAATTTTTTTTTTCATGAAAAAATATTATTATTAAATCATTTTGGATACACGTGTGATTTTTATTTTTCGGCTCGAGAGAACCGAAACTTTATCAAAGGAAAGAATTTAAAGCTAGCCGATAAGAAGAAGAATAGTATTATTAATAGTAGTATTAATAGTAGTATAATAATAATAATAATAATGGCCTCAAAAAACTCACAAGTAGCGGTTCACGCAATATTTAGAACATTAATATTTTTAATTACCATGGGATGTTTGATATTAGGTTTGTATACTGTATGTTATTACCGTATTTTTTATAATTTTTATAATCTTTCTAACTTATTTCGGTTTTTTTTTTTTTTCATGAAAAAATATTATTATTAAATCATTTTGGATACACGTGTGATTTTTATTTTTCGGCTCGAGAGAACCGAAACTTTATCAAAGGAAAGAATTTAAAGCTAGCCGATAAGAAGAAGAATAGTATTATTAATAGTAGTATTAATAGTAGTATAATAATAATAATAATAATGGCCTCAAAAAACTCACAAGTAGCGGTTCACGCAATATTTAGAACATTAATATTTTTAATTACCATGGGATGTTTGATATTAGGTTTGTATACTGTATGTTATTACCGTATTTTTTATAATTTTTATAATCTTTCTAACTTATTTCGGTTTTTTTTTTTTTTCTTACTTTTTTCTCATTAAAAAAACAACAAAATAATGGGGAATCGATCATCAAAAACATTAAAAATATTAGAAATCTTGGCATTTTTAGAGATTTCAAACAGGTTGAAATATATCAGTTTAGTAGATTACTTTAAACCAAAATTGTAGGAATTTTAATTTATTATTTTATATTCTTTTTATAAGAGAAATAAATAAACAAATAAATTATTAATTAATTAATTAATTTAGTTTTAAGATTCAAGGAATCAAACCATTCTTTGTGGCTGTGATAGTTCTTGGAGCTATTTGTTCAAGTAAATATATTGTTAATTATTATTTTTTTTTTAATAACTTAATAATAATTTAATAATAATAATAATAATAATTTGATAATAATAATATTATTATTATTAATGTACAGCCTACCTCCTTATAAAACTTTGTCGTAAACGATGGGGATCCAAACTTAGTTATAAGGATGAAGCAATGGATATGTGAGTTGAAATAATTTTAAATTATTCAGTTTTAGTCATACATCAATTAATATATCAATTAACTTTAATTAAATATATCAATTAACAATACAATTTAATAATTCTAGAATATTATGTTTTTTATGGTTATCCTCAGGTAAATAAATTTATTAAATCTATTATCAAAATTTATTAAATCAATTTATTGAAATCTATTAAATTTATTAAAAATCTATTAAATTTATTAAAAATCTATTTCTATTAAATTTATATTATTTAAATTTAGGCATCACCAATCTCTATCCCACTCTTATGAATACCAAAATAAATCCATTCAATTGTGATCAGTATGAAGATGAATTTCAAAACTGGTGTGAGTACTCACATATTTCTAGGTATTCAGGTTGGTCCTTGGCCATTTTACATTTCATTATGGCAGTTATTACTCCTTTAATGTTAGAAAAAAGGGGAAGAGTCAATGAACGCGTGGATTTCATTCGCAATAATGATCATGTAAATAATCTAAGTGATGTCGATCTTGAATCAAAACAAGGATCTGCGAATATTGAGAATAAATCTTCCGAATTTACTTCAAGGCCTATAACAACCCAACAACCACAACAACCACAACAACCACAACAACCACAACAACCACAACAATTTTCAAATGATGAATTAAGATCACTTACACCATCACCATTTCGTCACCCAAATTCACGACAAAATTCACAACAATATGTAAATCTTTCACCTCAACCTCAACAATATTTAAATCCTTCAACTCAGCAATATTTAAATCCTTCACCTCAACAATATTCAAATCCTTCACCTCAACAATACCCATCACAAATTCCACAACAACAACGATCACCACCACCACAACAATTTATTCAATCAGGAGTATATAATAATAATAATAACAACAATAATATTAATATTAATAATAATAATAGTAATAGTAATTCAGAAATAATAAATTATTCAACTCAAGGTCAAATAACAGATCAAAGTCAATTAATGGATATTAATAGTACTAGAAGTTCACCTAGTTCACCTGACAATGAACAATATTATACCCCTTCCAATACTATCCCTGTAAATACTAATATTAATATTAATACTACTGATATTAGTAATACACAAGTTTATGAGAATCAAGTTTATGAAAATACCCAAGGTTATGAGAATACACAAGGTGAATTCTATGCAATTTAGACATATAATATTTATTCATTCATTCATTCAATTATTAGATATATAATATTTATTATTTATTTATTCATTCATTATTCATTTATTTATTTAATTTTTTTTTTTTTTGGGGGGGGGGGGATATTGAGGATATTTTAACAAATAGAAATAATAATAATAATGATACAACAATTTTTTAAATATATATATAAAAGAACATGTATTATATTATTATATTATAATAATATATCATAATAAATTTTTATAATTCATCTCACATCTCAAATCCCACATCTCAAATCTCACATCCAGATTATCNGGATATTAATAGTACTAGAAGTTCACCTAGTTCACCTGACAATGAACAATATTATACCCCTTCCAATACTATCCCTGTAAATACTAATATTAATATTAATACTACTGATATTAGTAATACACAAGTTTATGAGAATCAAGTTTATGAAAATACCCAAGGTTATGAGAATACACAAGGTGAATTCTATGCAATTTAGACATATAATATTTATTCATTCATTCATTCAATTATTAGATATATAATATTTATTATTTATTTATTCATTCATTATTCATTTATTTATTTAATTTTTTTTTTTTTTGGGGGGGGGGGGATATTGAGGATATTTTAACAAATAGAAATAATAATAATAATGATACAACAATTTTTTAAATATATATATAAAAGAACATGTATTATATTATTATATTATAATAATATATCATAATAAATTTTTATAATTCATCTCACATCTCAAATCCCACATCTCAAATCTCACATCCAGATTATCTAAATAAAAAAAATATTTGAACACAGAATGTGTAATCTTTAATAAATAATAATTTTAATTTGTCCAGTTATTTTTTATTTATTTATAACTAAACTTTTGAATGATTCAACTGCTACTACGCGTTTTTTTTTAAATATAAATAAATATATAAAAGATAATAAACCTATTATTATTATTATTCAAATAAGTTCCTAAATTGATAATTTTCACGTGTTTCTTCACCGCGTCTAGTCAATAAAGCTTGTCTTTCCTCTACATCTTCTTCGGAATAATGAGTTCGAATAATATGAAAGAATAAAGTTATTCCTAATAATAAACAAAGAAGCTACACAAAAAAAAAATAAAAATAAAAAATAAAAAAAGAATAAATAAAATAAATAATTTAAAAGATAAAATTTTTGTCAAATAAATAATTTTAAGATAAAAACGTACTTCCAATATTCCCAATACGACACCCACAATACCAATTGTTTGTAAACTATATATTAAAGGATCTTTCATCATTTCATGACATGGATCATAATATCTACAAGGTTCAACTACTCTATCATTAATTGAATTAAATCCACAGCATTGGAAATAATTTTCGACATTAAATATGAGGTGTGGTTCTTCACGATATGCTTTTGACCATGAATGATCAAGAATATAATCAGCCTATTATTAATAATTTAATTTGGGATTAAAATTAATTCGAATTATTTTAAAATTTTAAATTAATAATTATTTAATAGATTTAATCTTTTAATTTTGATTGGAATAATCAAAAAAAATCAACTTACATCTTGACGATAAGCAAATGCAAAACTTCCCATAACTAATATTCAATATAATGATATTAGATTAGATTATATTTGATTTGAGATATTTAAAATATAATAAATATAATAATAATAATAATAATAATAATAATATATTATTATAATTTCATAATCTATATATATATATATATTTACTTGAATCTTTTTGATTACTACTTCCTTGATGCAAAAAATATAATCCATCCACTACCTATATTTAATAAATAATCATCATATTAGTAATTGAATATAATAAACTAATTAATCATAAAATAACTACTATAAATAAATAAATANTATGTTGAGTAGGAAAACGCCATAAAACTGGGATTGCTATTTTACACCACATTCGATTGACTTGGACACATGAATATATTGATTTTATATCATATTGAAAATATTCAAATATTTCTGCTATAATTTCTGCGGGAAGTTGTGGTAACATTATAGTAGTAGGTTGTAGATAGTAGGTGTAGATTAGATGCAGATAATAGTAATAATAATTATGATGAGTGAAATAATAATTAATAATAATAATAATAATAATAATAATAATAATAATAATAATAATAATAATAATAATAATAATAATAATAATAATAATAATAATAATAATAATAATAATAATAATAAAAAATATTCTTAATATAATAAATTAGAATATCTTACCTATCTGAGAAACTATTAACGAGAACAATAATGATACATATACTTGTAAGAAACCTATTTTTTCATTCGCTGCTCCATAACAACCTAAAAAAAGGGATTCAATAGTTGATTAGAGAATTTTGATAATAATTTTTTAAGTTTTTAAAAAATTAAATCTGAAATTATTAAATAAATTAAAAATTATTGTCATACCAAAGAAGCTGACCAAAGATATAAAACCACCAATCGTGATAAGAGCATATGCAAAGTTATAACGAAGAGAGGAAGAGGTAACGTGAGTTACTTCAGATTCAACACCATAAAGATAATATCCTGTTATATATATTATTTTTTTTATTTATATTATTTATTTGTTTGTTTATTATCCAAGGTGGGTGGTGGCGCATTAGGTAAAAAAAAAAAAAAGAAAAAAAAAGTGAATATAGGGAATAATACCAGTAGTAATCAAAATAAATCCTGCGAGCTAAATAAAATCGAATAATAATATGAAAAGAATTATTTCCATTATTTCTCTCTTTCATTTTAATAAAAGAGATAAAAAAAACAAAAGAAATAAACGTGATAAAATAGATAAAAATAGATAAATAGATAAAAGAGAGGGAAATAACTAAATAAAGATCCAGAAAAAAAAAAAGAAAGAAAAGAATAATACCAAAGATAAGGAATTTAAAACCACCACTACACGTTTTATAGCAGCAAGTGTAGGTGAAAGTTTATCCATTATTTTAATTATTTTAATTGTTTTTTTTTAATGAATTGAATTCGTTTTTAATTATTTTTCGTTGATGTAAGGTGTGGGAAAATGAAAAAAAAACGGGGGAATTATTTAAAATTAAATGACGCTATTTGGTTAAACTCTACACAAAATGTTTCTTCGTTCTAATATTTATTTTTTTTTTAAAAAAAAAAATCTTAACTGTAATTGTATCACGACATTAAACTCTTTTTTCCGTAAATGATATCATTTTTTTTTAAACTAGTTATGTAATGCAATGCAAAGTTTTAATGTTGTTGATATGTTGATCAACTTGGTCTTCTATAGTTATAATGATTAGGTAATCTATTTTATTTTCAAGAAAATAAAAGAATTATTCTAAAAAAAAATAATATAAATTATATAAATTGAATTAATAATAAAATAATAAATAAATAATTAAAAACAAATAAAAAAATCAATAAAATAATAAATCAAATAAATAAATAAATAAATAAAATAATAAATAAAATAAATAAGTAACTAATAAATCTAATCATTCATCAAAAGTGGTTGGAGACAGATCATCATAACCAAATCTATTTCTTATTTCTTCAATCTGAAAGATGTTATCAAAATTAAGTACATATACTTGAATGATACCTTTTTTATTATATTTTTTAATAATTTTATAATTCTCACTATCAATAATATCCTCTTGAAAATAAATTTTCAAATTATTATGATTATTATGATTATTATTTTTTCTTTTCTTTCCCCATTCCAAAAAAAAGGATTCTAACATTTCAGGTAAAACCATCCATTCACAATTACCCACAAAAATTAAGAATTTTAAATCGGAAGGTGATTTGATACATAAGATATCAAATAATTTTGTGATATCAGTTTTATCATCCACCTGAATTTCTATACCTTCAAGTTTTTTTAAATTTGATAATAAAACTTCCAATTCAGTTAATGAATTATCTTTGATATAAATTGAAATAAACCAAAGATTTGGACAATAATTAATTACAAATTCGACATATACTCTGGGATTAAAATCCACTGTTTTAGATAATGATGACCAATAAATTCTTTTTAATCCACCATCATCTTCTTTATTATTATTATTATTATTATTATTATTAGTATTAGTATTATTATCATCATTAATATTATTATTGTTATTATCATCATCATTAATAAAGTTATTATCATCACCATTATCAAAGTTATTATCATTTCTAGTTGCTGGAGAGGCTCCTTCAATAATTTCTTTATAAACTTCGAAAGAAGTGATGGTATCACAAATAATATCCAAATTTTCAAGTTCGGGAAATTTCAAATCTTCCAAAACTTCCACGTGATGATTGAAATTTTCCAAACTTAATGTCTTTAACTTTTTAAACCTACCAATCACACTTGACTTAAAACAAGGATTTCCCACGATCCTTAAATATTTTAATGAATCCACTTGAGTACATAATGCATCCGCGATTAATGGATAAATTTGAATTATTTGGGAATGAATTTCAAAGTGTTGAAGTGAATGTTGAGATTTAATAAAATTGGCCAATCCTTCATTGTCTTTTCCCCATATATCAATAATTAATTTTTTAAGTGTACAACAATAAATCGCCAATTCATTATNTATTATTATTATTATTATTATTATTATTATTATTATTATTATTATTATTATTATTATTATTATTATTAGTATTAGTATTATTATCATCATTAATATTATTATTGTTATTATCATCATCATTAATAAAGTTATTATCATCACCATTATCAAAGTTATTATCATTTCTAGTTGCTGGAGAGGCTCCTTCAATAATTTCTTTATAAACTTCGAAAGAAGTGATGGTATCACAAATAATATCCAAATTTTCAAGTTCGGGAAATTTCAAATCTTCCAAAACTTCCACGTGATGATTGAAATTTTCCAAACTTAATGTCTTTAACTTTTTAAACCTACCAATCACACTTGACTTAAAACAAGGATTTCCCACGATCCTTAAATATTTTAATGAATCCACTTGAGTACATAATGCATCCGCGATTAATGGATAAATTTGAATTATTTGGGAATGAATTTCAAAGTGTTGAAGTGAATGTTGAGATTTAATAAAATTGGCCAATCCTTCATTGTCTTTTCCCCATATATCAATAATTAATTTTTTAAGTGTACAACAATAAATCGCCAATTCATTATAATAATTGGTCGAAGTATTTGCGTCACACCTTAAATATTGAATATTCATTAAAGTATATTGAGCCTCGGGATATTTGGTTAAACGAATATTATAAGGAAGTTGAAGATATTTTAATCTTGATCCATAAGATAAAAAATTTCGATAAAGTTCATCTTCAATAATATAATCAACATGAATTGATGTAACATTAAGAAAGATGGATTTTTTAATATTATTAATATCGGAATGAGTTAAAGTATTCCAAAATAAGAGATAATTAAATAAAGGACGTAAAGAAGAAGAAGGATAAGAAGAAGAATAAGAGGAACGACTTTGAAGAAAGGGAAGATTATTACTTTCATAAAGTCGAATTATATGTTTTACGGAATCATCCGATAAACAAGATATAATGATTCGAGAAATACTTGACCAAAATTTATTGTTGGAAAGGAGAAATTTATGTTGAGTAGGAAAACGCCATAAAACTGGGATTGCTATTTTACACCACATTCGATTGACTTGGACACATGAATATATTGATTTTATATCATATTGAAAATATTCAAATATTTCTGCTATAATTTCTGCGGGAAGTTGTGGTAACATTATAGTAGTAGGTTGTAGATAGTAGGTGTAGATTAGATGCAGATAATAGTAATAATAATTATGATGAGTGAAATAATAATTAATAATAATAATAATAATAATAATAATAATTAAGGAATGAATAATCAATATAGATAAGATAAATAAAGATAAATAAGATATAAATAAGGTAGATGAATGAATGAATGAATAATAAGATGAGAATGAATAATTAAGATGAGAATGAATATATAAAGTGATGAATGAGATATTGAAATATTGATAAAAAATTTTTTTGAAATATTTATACATAGGATCATATGATCATAAATATTACTAATTACTAATTTTGGCAAATAACAGATAACAGTGCAGTGTAATATATCAAATTTTTTACTTTGCGAAAGATTTTATCGAAATGATATCATGTGATATGTTTCATTTATGGTATTTTAATCAAATCTCTACCTGAATTCAAAAACATTTATTCTTAGAAATTCTTAAATATATAATTTCTTATATATATATATAGAAAAATGGAGAAAGAAATAGGTATTAAAAAAAAAGTTATTTACTTTATCTTCCATGATTTTATATAATTTTGGATATATATATGCACATATTTATGTACAATTATATAATTTTTATATGTTAATAAATAATAGAATTACTTGAAAATGTTGAGCTTCGTTTTGCACTGGCAGAGACTGACACTCAATTAGAAAAAACATTAACAATTTTTTTGAGTCCTGTCTTAATAAAGTTGGGTAGTCCTCATGAAGCTGTACGTTCAAAGGTAAAATAATAATAATAATTATTATAATTATAATGAATTAAATGAATTGAATTAAATAATTATAATAATTATAATGAATTAAATGAATTAAATAAAAATTATAGGTTATGAATGTATTGTCACACATCAATAAGCGAATTCGTCCCAAAACCAATATCAAACTTCCATTGATTCCACTCATTGATCTTGTTTGTACTGAAAATGTTACTAGATCATCTTTTGTTAAGAATTTCGCTATCATGTATCTTGAGATGGCTTATGAACGTTTAACCGAAGAGGTGATTTTTAAATTATAAATATTATTTAAATGTATTATAAATTTATTAAATCATATTAAATAATATTAAATGTATAATTATTTCATTTAATAGGATCAAGTTACTCATCTACCATCATTAATTGAGAATATTTCTTTAAAACCTTCTGCTCAAAAACAAACATTGTTTCATGTAATTCTTGGAGTAAATATTTTATTTCATTAAATATATTTATTGTATTATATTTCTTTTTTTCTTTTACAAATATTTATAACATTTATTTAAAAAAAAAAAAACAATCTACAATACATTCACCACATTCTCATTTTAGGTTTTACAAAAATTTAAACCTAAACCAGCAAATTCACCATCTGCATTAGATCCATATAATTTTAAATCACATCCCAATGATGCTAAATTCTTGTTAAAGTCATTTTTGGATCTGATATTATATAATCCACCACAACAAAATAGACAAAGACAACAACATCAACATCAACATCAACAGCTGCAACAACAACAGCAGCAACAACAACCACAACAACCACAACAACAACAACAAAATCCAATTACTATTTCAGGGTGAGTTTTTTTTTTTTCATCATTATTCATATTTTTAGTTTATACTTTATCAATTAATTCAATTCAATTTTATTAATTAATTCAATTCAATTTTATTAATTAATTCAACTCAATTTTATTAATTAATCAATTACTTCAATTATAAATACAAATATCAACATAAATATAAATAACATTAAAGACAAGAAGGATCAGGTAAAACTACACCACCTGGATTAAGTCAAAGTGCTGTAAAATTCGTCACAAATAATGGAAAAGCACCTTGGGCGGAGAAAATTTCCGATCTCAAAGTTATCAAGGTTATTACTATTATTATTATCATCATCATCATCAAACTTGGTTATTTTTATTTTGTTGATTTTTATTAATTTATTTTTGTTTAATTATTTATAGATGGGAGTTCTGAGATTCATTAATTCATCAATGATTTTTCCGGATTTATTATCTGATAATATTCAATTTGATAAATTTTTAATATTATTGGTGGCCACGTGTGATTCTTCACATGAAATAGTTGGTGGGGGTGAAGATGGTTTAAGAAAAACGAAATCACCAAATTTAGAAAATAAGGAGGTTTGAACATTTATTTATTTATTTATTTATTTATTTATAGTAGTTATTTTATGATTAATTAGTTTATTATATTCAATTACTAATATGATGATTATTTATTAAATATAGGTAGTGGATGGATTATATTTTTTGCATCAAGGAAGTAGTAATCAAAAAGATTCAAGTAAATATATATATATATATAGATTATGAAATTATAATAATATATTATTATTATTATTATTATTATTATTATATATTAATTAATCAATTTAATTAAATTTTAGATCCATCATCAGAAACATTTAGAGAGCCAGCATCACCACCTCTTAAATTTAAACTTATGAATTATCTTTGTAAATCTAAATTAGCCACAAATACTTTTCCTGCCATGTTACAAGTTTCATTTGATTGTTTGTATGGTAAATATATTATTCATAATACTATAATAATAATATTAATTATGATATCAATTATTTTATATTAATTATAATTATTATTTAGGTCCTACAACAAATCTAAAATTACAAAATCAAGGAATGTCATTTGTTCAATGGATTGCAAGAATGGTTAGTAAATGAGTTATTCTTTAACTTATATTTATATGCTTATACTAATATATTTATATTTACTTATTTACATGCTTATACTAATATATTTATATTTATTTATTTACATAGGCTGATGCATCAAAGATAAGACCAATTGCTCAAGTACTTTTGTCTGGTTTATTGAAATATATAAATGAAGGTAAATAATAATAATAATAATAATAATAATAATAATAATAATAATTAGATATATTTATTTTTATTAATTTGTATAATATTATTATTAATAGATAGATCAAATATGAAAAATGAAAAAGAAACCATTATTGGTTTTGCTTATATAGCCATCAGTTTATTGGCCCAAAAAGGTAATTACATTTTAATACATAATATAAAAAAATCATTTAATATTTAATTAATTTAATAAATATAACATAACGTACATAATATTTGATATATATATATATAAATAATTTTTAGTTCCTGAAGTGTTTCATAAAGATCTTTCAATACTTTCTAGATTTTTTTCTGCGTTATCATTGGAGAATGACAACATAAGAATTTCGGTTCAAGAAGCATTATCCAATATGGTAGAAGTATATCAACTAGATATAATAAATGATTCGAACAATGTTCAAATTATTGAAAGCATTTTGGAAGAAAATATTGATAAGGTATGATATTATAATTATTACTATATTTTATATTATATACATTGAAATTATATTAAAATATTTAATATACATTAAAAAAAATAATAATAATTATAATAATATTAATATTAATAATAATATTAATAATATTATTATTATTTATAGTCTATTCGACAATCTCGATATTGTGCAGTAAAATATGCAGTAAATATTTTCCCATTTTCGCATATTTTATCTCGATATCTTTGTTTACTCGCTTCAGCTGATGACAAATTGGAAATTCGTGAGATGGCATCTCGTGGATTATCATTTCCTAATAATTTGAGATCAATTCAAGATGATTATGATGATGATAATGACAAAAAGATGAAGGAGAAGGATGATGATGATGATGATAAGAAGAATAAAATTCCGAAATTCTCAGATATGGTTGATATTATATATGAAAAATCCATTTATCGTAATAAATTATTAATAAACAATCAAGCGACTTTAAGTGGTCGAACGATATATGTGAAAGGATATCGATCAGAAGTTTATACAAATATTTTACGATTCTTAAGACAATTAATGATTATAAATGCTGATCCCAATGCTATGGTGGATGAATTTTTATTTGATGAATTTGATAGTGAAAATAAAATCTTTGAATCAAAAACCAGAAGTTTGGTAAAGGATTGGATAAATGAACAATGGGCTAGGGATCAACAACTCCTCCTCGAACAACAACAACAAAAACAACAACAACAACAGCTGCAACAACAAGAAGAAGAAAAAGTAGAAAAAGAAGAAAAAGTAGAAAAAGAAGAAAAAGAAGAAAAAGAAGAAAAAGAAGAGGAAGAGATCGAAATAGAAAAAATGGATATTGAAGAAGATAATCAGGTTGTTGAAGAAAGAGAAGGAGGAGTGTGTCATGTTTATCTTAGTTTATTAGAGAAAGGATTATCGAGTGAAGGTTTAATTGGTAAATAGAATCTATCTTATTATATTTTATTTATTACATTTTATTATATTTTATTTATTACATTTTATTTATTATCATTATATATAGATACAAGTTTGCAATCCACTGCATCATCTTGCCTTTTGGAACTTATCTCACTTGGACCATCATCATTGTCACGATCATATGAGAATAGAATAAGTTGGATCAAAGTAAGGAAATTCTTCACATTATTCACATTATTCACATCACTTTACATCACTTAATTTATATCACATTATTATTTCACATCACATTCACGATTAAAAGCCTTTTATGAGTGTAACAAAATTAGAAGTGCGTAATTGTATGGCGCATGTATTAGGAATCGTGAGTACGAGTGAATTGGAGAATCATCCAGAAAGATGTAAAAATGTTCAAGAACTTATCAAAGAATTTATTGCGATTGCGAAAGTAGAATCACGACAAGTAAATTTATTATTATTATTATTATTATTATTATGAATATTATTATATTATTTATAGTAATATTGTTTTTATCATTATGTAGGTTTCTATTGATTATCATCATGGAAGTATAATAGCATTAGGATATATCATAAGTCGATTAATTTTTAGATATCCAACTAATTATGATAAATTAGTACCAAATGATATTTTATCAGAAGCTATAAAAATAATTATTAAAGATTTAGATTCAACCAAGAATCTATATCTAAATGGATCGGCTAAAGCCTTAGGAGAGATTGGTCGATATACCACTTCCGATTTTCGATTATTCAGTAATAATGAAAATATTAATAATGATAATATTGATAATAAGGATGATGATGATAATAGTATATTTTCAACAATAATTAATAAGTTAATTAAAATTGTAAAGAATGTTAAAGATATTAAGGTAATCATCATCATCTAATAATAATGATAATCATCTAATAATCATCACCTAATAATTATCACCTAATAATCATCACCTAATAATCATTACCTAATAATCATCACCTAATAATCATCACCTAATAATCATCATTCATTATATTTATAGATCCAAGAAACAGCCATTATTGCATTAGGTCATATATCAATGGGAGATTTAAAATATACCGAAAAAGTATTATCATTATTCTATGAATTAGCATCAACTCTTAAACAAGTCGATGTTCATTTCACCATAGGAGAAGCAATTACATTTATCGCTGGAGGTTGGAAAAGTGTAGCAATGGAACCTTACTTAGATATAGCTGATATATCAAACCCATCTCTTCTTTCTTCTTCTTCTGCTTCTGCTTCTGCATCCTCTTCCTCTTCTTCTTCTTCTTCATTAATAGAAATTAATCCAGTTGTAATGGAAGAAGTACTTAATAAGATATTTACTGAATTATTACCTTCGGGAAAAGCACCAGTTAAAAAAGCTGTTTGCATATGGATGTTATGTTTAGTCAAATTTTGTTATAATGTGGATATTATTAAGGTATTTCTTATTAATCAATCGGATCAATTATATTATTAAATATTAATTACATTAATATCAATTGTATTATCATTCTATTAATTATTTATAATTATTATAAATTTTTATTAATTATTTTATTAATTTTCAAGGCTTCATTACCAAAAATTCATGGAGTATTTTCTCTTCTTTTAGCAGATAGAGATGGTAATTATTATTACATTTTATATATTAATATAAGATAATATTATATTAATATTTAATATTTTTTATGTATATTTAATGACAATCACATAATAATGATGATAATAATGATGATAATAATAATAACAATAATTTTATTATTATTATTTAATAATTTAGAATTTGTTCAAGAAGTAGCATCAAAAGGAATTGGACTTGTTTATGAATTAGGAGACCAAGAAGTTAAAGAACAATTAGTTAATTCATTAGTAGAAATGTTTAGTGAAGGCAAACGACCAAAAGAAACAATTGAACGAGATACTCAATTATTTGATTCAAATTCATTGGGGCAAACACCTGACGGATCAGCGATCACCACATATCAATCAATCTTATCATTGGCTTCAGATATGAATCAACCAGAATTGGTTTATAAATTTATGCAATTGGCAAGTCATAATGCTATGTGGCAATCCAGAAAAGGAGCCGCATTTGGATTCTCTCATATTATTGTTCAAGCCGAAAATGAATTAAAACCTTATTTGAAAGATTTAATTCCGAGATTATATAGATTTCAATATGATCCAAATCCCAAAGTTAGTGAGGCGATGACAAGTATTTGGAAGGCTTTAATTAAAGATCCTAAAAAAGCAACAGAAGAATATTTCAATGTTATTGTAAAAGATTTATTAGAAGGAATTGGTGATAGATTATGGAGAACTCGTGAATCAAGGTAAATATTCATTAATATTAATATTATTTATTATTTATTATTGATTATCATCATTTATTAATTAATTAAATATTTATATTGTGATTAGTGCTAATGCATTAACAGATTTGTTACAAGGACGATCCATTCAGGAATTGGAACCACATTTACAAATTTTATGGAATAATTGTTTTAGAGCTTTAGATGACATCAAAGTAATTAATTATTATATCACATTATTATATTAAATTATTATTAAATTATTATTATATTCAATTATTATTAAATTATTGTTATGTATTAGGAAAGTGTACGAATAGCGGCATCCAAAACATGTCGTACACTAACCAAAGTAACAGTTAAATACTGTGATCCGGAAAATGTTTCGGTTGCCGATGGACGTAAAATTATAAATATAATTGTACCATTTTTATTAACCAAAGGATTGGTTTCTGATGCTGAAGATGTTCGTAAATTTTCATTGAGAGCAATTCTTAAAATTTGTAAATCATCCAAAGAATTGTTAAAATCTCATATTTCAGAAATGATTGGAACTTTATTGGAAGGATTGTCTAGTATGGAACCTCAAGTTATGAGTATGTTATTTAAATATAATTTATTTTAATTTATTTCAATTTATTTCAATTTATTTTTAATTTATTTCAATTTCTTCTTTGATTATTGAAATTTTTAATAAATATAGATTATCTCAGTTTCCATGTTGAAAAATATAATGTAACTCAAGAACAGGTGAGTGAAAATAATCGAAATCAATAAATAAATAAATAATAAATAAATTAATAATAAATATCAATTTATTAGTATGAAAATACCCGATTATCAGCAACAAAAATGTCACCAATGATGGAAGGCATTGAATCATGTATTGATAATATTGATGAAAAAGTTATGAAAGAACTTGAACCCAAATTATTACAATTGATACGAAAAGGTATTGGATTACCAACTAAGGTATGTATTTTATAATATTATAATTAATATTATATCATTATGTCATTATAATTAATTATTATATTATATTATATTATATTATATTATTTTATATTATATTATATAGGCAGGATGTGCTAGATTATTGGCAACAATGTCACAAAGGAAAGCACCAATATTGAGACCATCTGCTGATAATATTATGAAAGCACTTAGTGGAGCTCTTTTAGATCCATCACCAGCAATTCGCAAGTCATATGCAGTTGCGATAGGATATGTCGCTCATTTATCTACCGATAATACCTTGATTAAATTTATAGGTCATTTAAAGAAAGTTTATTGCGATAATAGTGGTAAATATTAATAATTAATAATTAATAATTAATAATTAATAATTCATAAATAATAATAATTAATGATTAATAATTAATGATTAATAATTAATAATTAATAATTTAATAAATTATTATAGAACAAGAAATTCGATCAATTGCAGGAATTACAGTTTTAGAAATATCCAGACATGCATCAGATGAATTGAAACGAATTTATGTGGAAATATTACCACTTGTATATTATGGTATGCATGATCCTGAAGTTAATATAAAGAATGTATGGACTGAAGTTTGGGATGAAAATACATCAGGTAATCTATTAATAATTTATAATCTATAATTTATGATCTATAATCTATAATATAATAATACATGATACAATCATCATCTTGTAATTTTAGGATCAACTGGTGCAATTAAATTATATTTAAATGAACTTATTGAACTTTTATCAAAATTATTGGAGTCACCTTCTTGGCCAACTAAACGACAAGCAGCATTGACAATAGCTGATGTTGCTAAAACGATAGGTAATTATAATAATAATAGTAATGATAATAATAATATTATTATTAATAATTATAATTACAATAATAATAATAATAATAATAATAATAATAATATCTTTATTCTAGAAAAAAGTTTATTACCATATATGAAAACAGTAATTCCATTATTAACCAATGGATTATCAGGAAGAACTTGGGTTGGAAAGGAAGCACTCATTGAAGCATTAACATCTTCATCTATATTTTGTAAAGAATATTTTGAATATAATGAAAATAATGATAACAATTTACAATTAGATGAAATTTCCAAGGTAACAAATCATTATTATTAGATTTCATTAAATATATTAATCAATATATTAATAAATATTATATTATAATTTTTTAGGTTCTTATACGTGAAACCAAAAAAACCAATAAACAATATAAACGTCATTGTATGGATAATCTTGGATTATTCATAGATACATTTAATGATAAATTAGATATTTATGAACAAGTTAAAGATTTCTTAATTGAATTAGCACTTGGATCACAGGATCCAAATGAAATGGATGAAGATGATGCAAATGAACGTCCTTTATTCTTATTGGTTAAAGCTAGTGCTATGAAATGTCTTGGTTTGGTTTGGTCTAAAAATAGAAATGTTCAAAGTGAGTATTAATTATGTTATTATATTATTATTTATTATTATATCATTATTTATTATTATATTATTATATTATTATTTATTATTATATTATTATTTATTATTTATTATTATAATAGAACAACATTCCAAAGAACTTGGAACAATTCTTGCTACGTCATTGGGATCAGGGAAAAATGTTTGGAATGTGAGATTAGGAATTTTGGCATCATTGGAGAAATTTATTGAAAAATTGGATCTCAATAATATTGATGATGATGGACAAGTAATTGATGAGGAAACAATAATTAATATTTTTGAAGGATTAAAAGAAGGTTTATTGGATGCAAAATATTTAGCAATTCGTACAGCGAGTTTAGAATGTTTGAAAAAGGTTATTGAAAAGATTAAAGGTATGATATTTATTTTATTTTATTTTATTTTTATTTTATTTCATTTTTATTATTATTATTTTAATATTTATTTATTTAATAATTTTTTAATATTTATTTAATAATTATTTAATTATTTTAAGGTACACAATTGAATTCTTTACCAGCAGTTCGACAACAATTGTTGAAAATAATATCAATCGCAGAGAAAGATCCGATACCAAGTATTTCTGAATTAGCAAAAGAATTACGAAAATCTCTATAATTATTAATATTAATATAATATTACGGTGCAGTGCAATGATTATTATTATCGTCATTTGTTTATTTATTTATGAATAAATAATTTAGAAAAAATATCAAAGCTATTTAATAATAAGTTGTAATAATAAATCAGTAATAAAATTCAATAAATAAAGAAGTAATTATTTAATTACAAGAATAAAAATAATTTTATTAATTATTATTTTTATTTTTTTGTTGTTAATATAATTGTTTTTTTTTTACATACATATTATTTATAAGACATACATTTAATTAATTACTTACAATTTTTTTATTTCATATGTCCTTAAGTTTGTTAATTATTTACTATTATTAATGTTTTGAATTCTTAATTAATAATAATAATAATAATAATAAGTAAAACTTAAATAATTATTATTATTATTATTGTTATTATAAAAATATAAACTTAATTAAAAAAATTTTAATATTTAAATACTTCTTACTTTAATTTAAATAAATAAAATAAACAAAATGTTCATTAAAATAAATATAAATTGTCCTTGTGGTTAAAATTTAAATTAAATAATAATTCTATAAAATGATAAAATAAATAATAAATAATAATATATAAAATAATATGCATATTTAATATATATATATATATACATATGATATATTTCATTATTTATTAATTATTTACTTTCTAATAACTTTAAACACTTCATACTCCATCACCCAAAATTTACTTAAAGAAGTAATCCTCTCAGAATAATCATCTTTATCACTACTACAACTATCATAATCTTTAAAATTATTCTTCATCCATAAATCTTTATCACCAAAACAAGGACCATATGATTTGTCTTTAATTCTTATTGCGTACCCTGGTCGATTAACTCGACTTAATTTGGCATCTGATAAATTTAATTTATAATCTCCATTGTTATTATTATTATTATTATTATGATTATGATTATTATTACTATGATGATTATTAGGATGATTATGAAGATTTTGATGATGATTATGATTGTGATGATTATGATTCTGATGACTATGGTGATTTTGATGATTAATTCCATTATCATAATATCCACTCGAATTACTCGAATTGTTCGAATTACTTGAATTATGATGATGTAAATTATTTGAATTACTTGAAGAAGAATTTTTAAATAATTTAAAATCAAGTATACTATTATTATTCCCATTAGAATTATTTCCTAAACTTGTAACTTTAGGAAATGAAAATAGAAAACTATTTTGTGTGGTAATTTTATAATCACCCGTATTCCATTCAATTGGATTATATCCTCCAATTAATTCCCCACTATATGCAATTTGCATTATTACTATGGTGGCTCCTTGTTTATCACATTTATCATGAAATGTTTCGGATTCAAATCCATCCCTACTTCCCCTCACCAATAACTTAAATTTATAAGGAATTTCTTCAAATGTATATGGTTTACCATCTTTACGATCTATCCAATCACATAATCTTGCAATATGATCCGTTTTAAGTAATGTTGAATCAAAAGGAATTACTCGAGGTGGTAATAAAAATCGTGGAATTCTTGATGAATTATTACTATAATAATAAAGCGAATCGGTAGGTGATGATGGATTTGATGCGTTTGAATTTTGATTTGAAGCTGTAATTGTTGAAGTTGTTGAAGTTGTTGAAGTTGAAGGTGAAGGTGGTGAAGGTGGGTTTGATGTTGTCAAGGATGATGAATTTAATAAAGAAGATTTTGACAAAGTGGTTGGACTGGGAATAACAATGTTCTTTTTCAAATGAAAATGAAGAAGTTCTTCTCTTAAATCATCTGAAATAATTTTATGATATGGCCATACTTTATCGTAGAAATCACTAGATGTAATAGAAATAAATCTAATTAATGGAATACAATTATGTAAAATTTTTTCCAATTCCAAGAATTCTTGATCTGTCCAATTAGATGTTTTATTAGTTTCCACTACCAAATTAGGTGATGATGAATCACCATCAGATGATGAAGATGATGAAGATGATAAAGAGGATGAGGATGAGGATGAAGGTGAAGATGATAAAGGTGAGGATGATAAAGGTGAGGATGATAAAGATGAAGATGATAAGGAGGATGATGATAAAGAGGATGATGACAAAGAAGACGAGGATGAAGATGTAGTAGTATTGGAAGTAGATGATGAAACGGATGTCGATAAAGAAGATGATGAATTATTCATATCTGACATTTGAGCTAAACCCCATTGAATTAAATGATCCCAAATTTCGATTTCATCGATTTGCAAATCATCTCGACTTAATAAAGGTAATAATAAAGATTCATCAAATTCATGAAAATCTTTTGATTCAAATAATAATAATGGATTTTTGCATATAATATCTAAACAATAATCCTGTAATTTTTTACATCCGTCGTGTGGGTAAATTGTTCTATGAACTTTTATCACATTACGTTTGATCCATTCCGATTTAGAATTTAAAAGATATTCTTGAATATGTTCGAATAATTCCGAAAGTAATAATTCATCTGATGCAATTAATAATTCTAAAACATCTGAATTATTCTGTCGACTAAGATTAATACTTCCGCTATACATATATCTAATAGCCATGGAATAATGAGATTATTATAATTAAATAATAATTAAAAATAATAATTAAAAAATTAATAAGAATTCAATAATTAAAATATTAATTAAAAATATTAATTAAAAATAATAATTAAAAATAATAATTTAATAATTAATTAAATTAAATAACCAAATAATTAAATTAAAATAATAATTAAAATAATAATAATTGAATAATTAAATAATTAAATTAAATAATTGAATTAAATAATTAAATTAAATAATTAAATTAAATAATAATAATTATTATTAAAAAAATAAAAAAAAAAACTCACTTCAGAATAAGATCAAATACAATCGGAGATACATTAGGTTTACTGAATACGGTATAATCTCCTTCTTTTCTCGCCCATTGACTAGCTAATGCTGTACGAAAATAAGGAGATCGCGCACGTAATATAACGGAATGAGCATTAAATGTCTTCTCATCATCAGCTTCTCCTACTCTAATAATCACATTATAATCATCAGATTCATCAAGTAATTGATGAAAATCTCTAGAGAGAGAGTCGAAAAAATCTTTGCTCATTTTTCTCGAAAAATTTATAATAAAATTTAAAAAAAGTTCAAAGGGAAAATTATATAAAATGAATAAAATGAACGAGGATTTAAATAAATGGATGTTTGTATAGGAAGGGATAAATAGGTAAAGATATAGATATTTATTTCTTTGTTGATTTATTTGCTTTTTTTTTTTCCTTTTGAAAGAATATATATCGATGAAAATATATATCGAATGATTTAAATAAATGATATAAATATATATAAATATGAATGATATTAATATGATAACTAAATAATATAAAATAATAAATAAATATTATATAAATATTTAACTGACTTGTATTAAATCAATTAAAAATAAATAAAAAAAAATAACCGTTAGATATTCAACAGCTATTTATTTGTTATGGCTAAAAGAATGTTTAAAAATTGTTTTCAGGATTCAATAATAGTTTAAAAGAAGTAAGTAGTAGAAGAGTAAGAGAAGCAAGCAGTGTCGAGAAGTAAAAAAAATTTGTATCCTGGTATAGAAAAAAAAAAAATTGACCCTTAATTTTTCTTGTTCGATCTTTGTGCATTGGTGATACCTTAGTTTTTCTTATTCTTCCAGAGGGTTGTCAGTATCCGTATTACGTAATCCGCATACAACATTATTTTATTATTATTATTATTTATTTCTTATTATTACTGTACATAAAATGTTTTTGTTTTTTTTCATTGAATACAGAAAAGTTGTCCGTATCGGGTGATTTTAGAGAATTGAGAATCGGATATGAATAAATAAGAATAAGATATACTTTATTTTTAAAAATATTTACATTAGGTTTTTAAATCAAAAAGCGAAACTTTTGATTATTACAATTACGTATTACATAATTTTTACTTTACTTTATCCATATAACACTTTGGGGGGTTTTTTTTTTTTTTAGAAAGAGACATGATGTAATATACTGTATGTGTGTGTGTTGACAATGACCTTGATAACTCATATAAGTCATAAAGTCATTTGTCCATATGGCTTCGTATCATTCATTGGTTCATTTTACGCATGTAATATCACATGAAAGCAAACATTAATTATTTCAATAAACTTTCTTTAAAAATAGTATCAATAACTTTATATGTACGATATTAACTTTCTTTAAGCCTGTAATAAAGTAATAAGGAAATAACAAAAGTTAAAACCATTATGTTGCTTCTAACAATTTAAAAATAGATTTAGCCCTTTTGTGGTTTTTTGGTTTTGTCATCAAAAGTAAGTATTGGATTATCACCTGACTCCTCGGAAATATTTTGACAAGATCTTGAAAATTCCTGGATTGTTCATTTTTTAGAAGTAAAAGAGTTATATCAACATAATTTTATTCTTTAAAAAACAAGGTGCATTTTTTATTTTGCAAATTTAGGATAACTTCTGATCGAACCCCTGGCTTGATATAGGAGAATTATTGGATATGACAGCTTCCAAGTCCTCTATCCAGGTATTTCATCTTTGATGTTAATAAAGGTCTGCGGTGAAACTGGCTGTGAATTTTCCTTTATTACTAAATAAAAATCACATATAATATCCACTAATCTCAAAAGCTCTCATTTGGAACTTTCTAAAGATAGTAAGATTATCTTTCTAACATCAATATTCATGGAGTTATTTTTGTTCATAATCAATTTTATTAAAATACTTAAAATATAAACATTAAGTATTTAATCTTTAATGTTTTAATAAATTGGTTATGAATGAAAATAACTCTACAAATATTGATGTTAGAAAGATAATCTTATCATCTTTAGAAAGCCTTAAATGAGAGCTTTCAAATTGTAAAAAGAATATCTTAGTAGAAAATATACATGTTCCCAAAATTGTTTTTGGATTTTTGAAGTATTTCGTCTTTTTGAAATTTATGCAGAATCTATTCTATATATAAAAGTAAAAAAAGTACCCAGTTATATGTATTTTTAATAAAGAAAATTATCTGGGTGGTCAAAAAATTTCAGATTTTAAATAAAATAATTTTGTTTTCTATGAAAAACTATTTTGACTTTTTTTCTCAAAATTGCAATTTCGGGGTTTCAAAATAATTTTGCATACAAGTATAGTAGAAAACTACTGCACGTGATATAAATTCAATAAAAAGTAAAAAATTAATACATTATTTTTAAATAGTAATAACTTCACAAATATCAATGATAGAAAAATAATTTAACTTCAATTACAAAATCCAAAAGATAAGCTTTTAAAATTATTATAATAATATCTTAGTAAAAAATTACTTTATATTGTATTAAATTATATAATATAAAAAATAAAAAATTATAATAAAATTTTACTTATTGATCCAGTAAATGCTTTAGTCAATAACTTGGTATAAAAATAGATAAAATAACTATTAAAATATTCATACAAATAAAAAGAATCCAATGAGCAGATTACAAAAACTAGATTACAAATTATTGAAATTTTTTTATACTAGGGAAATAGGGATTGTTATAAGTCCGGAGCTAAATATTCAATAAATATTAAATTAATTAATAATAATATGCAGTAAGGATGGAAGGCTCAATTGATATCAAGGCTGGCTCAATAATTGCACCTTTGGCTAATTAATTTGCGCCAGCTAAATTCTGGTTCAAAGGTTAATTAAATTGTGCCGGCTAAATTCTAATTAATTTTTTTCTGGCTAAATTCAGGCGCAATTTCTAATTGGCTGGCGCAATTTTGGTTACATAATAAAAGGTTGATCAGATAAAATTATTAATTAATTTTACTGATATTAATATTAAAATATATTGTGTGTGTACTCTCTCTCTCCGTTCGATAAATTATTCAAAAAACACGCAGTAAAAAATTATTATTTTTTTCTTGGTGCCTGTTAGTTGGAGGTTAAGTCCGACCGGATAAGACTAACTATGGTGGACGATCCTAAGAAGAATATATGACGTTTAGTCTACAGGTTTTGGCTCTGGTTCTCTTGACGAAAGGTGTAAACGGCGAACTTGGCGTTTTTTCTGTGAAAATAGTCTTCATGTGGATAAGCTTGAGGACGAACTGGCAACTTGTTTTTTAGTTTCCCTTTCCGTTTTTAATGTTTTGACTTCGAACGAACACTGGAAACAGGAGTTTTCCCTGGGGCTGTATAATTTTCGTTTGGTAGTGGGAAGGGTCTACGCCACGAATTTTCTTTTTTCATGTTTTTGGATGGTTTTGGGAATTTTCAAATTTCGGTTTGACCCTGATTTGTCGATCTTGTCGATCGGGGGTGACGCATTGATAAAAAGTGTGATATGTTGGTATCTAAGGAGAGATCGGCGGTGATGAAAAATTTTTGGGTGGTACGGTGGTACATAGGTGGGAATCAGGTGGTAAGAACGTGTGATGTGATGTTTTAGGTTGGTGAACGGGGGCGGTAGATGAAATAAAAAGTTGAAGGGTGTGGGTTTTCGGTTTTTTTGGATTGTGACAATGTGGGGAGGGATGTTGTTCCCTTAGAAGAGTTTGTAGGAGGGGACCTTTGGGTACTAGCAACAGTATACCAAATGGGAAAAATAGTTTTTTTTTAACTTTTTTATTTAGATAACTTATCGGGTTGCTCTGGTGGGTTTGTAGAAATTTTCCTCAAGGTGGTTGGTCAAACGGTAGTTTTTTAACTTAGTTAATTTTATTTCTTATATGTTAACCTGCTTTTTTGATGTGGTTTTTATTACATAAAATGAAATAAAGCGAGACCTCACTTATCGTTTAAAAAAAAAAAAAAATATTGAAATATATTGTTTTAAAATAGCCATAATTTGGTCAATTTTAATGTTACAGGAATGAAATATATATTATCTTGTAGCTAAGAACCAGATCTTTCGATCTGTCATAGGAATATCATAGTAGAAAATCGCTTCTAGTTATGTAAAATTGATTTGAAATTAAAGTTAAAATTAATTATTTTTAAAAATTTAAAAATAATTATTTAATAAATTTTATAATTGCACCAGCCAATCAGAATTGCACCATTATTTAGCCTTTGCGCCAGAATTTAGCCATTGCGCCTGATTGCATTGTGGCTAAATTCTGGGCTCAATTGGCTAAATTAAATCTGACTAAATTCCTGGCTCAATTCGTATTGCGCTTACCATCCCTACTAAGAGTGAAAAGCTCAATTGATATTAAGGTTAGTTCAATAATTGCGCCTTTGGCTAATTAATTTTGTGCTAGCTAAATTTTGACTAAATTCTAGTTCAAAAGCTAATTAAATTGTGCCGGCTAAATTCTGGCTCAAAGGCTAATTAATTTTTTTCTGGCTAAATTCAGGTGCAATTTCTGATTGGCTGGCACAATTTTAGTTACATAATAAAAAGTTGATCAGATAAAATTATTAATTAATTTTACCGATATTAACATTTTAATATATTGTTTTAAAATAGCTATAATTTGATCAATTTTAATGTTACAGAAATGAAATATATATTATCTTGTAGCTAAGAACCAGATCTTTCGATCTGTTATAGAAATATCATAGTAAAAATCGCTCCTAGTTATGTAAAATTAATTATTTTTAAAAATTTAAAAATAATTATTTAATAAATTTTATAATTGCACTAGCTAATTAGAATTGCGCTATTATTTAGCCTTTATGCCAGAATTTAGCCATTGCACTGTGGCTAAATTCCAGGCTCAATTGGCTAAATTAAATCTGGCTAAATTTCTAGCTCAATTCGTATTGCGCCTACTATCTCTAGTTTATACTATCATATTAATTGCATTTATATTATTTATTAATTACTGTAGATATTATACATGTTTTTAAAATTGATTTTGGATTTTTGAGGTATTTCGACTTTTTGAGATTTATGCAGAATCTATTCTATACAGTGTGGGACAAAAGTCTTTGGACAAATTTATTAAGCAATTGCGCAGCAGCGGACAATAAGATCAGCACACAAATTAATTATTTGAGACATCGAAAGTAATAAATTTATTTAATAAAAAATTTAATATGGAATATGCTCCCCATTTTTTTTTATTATAAGTTGACATCGTTCCTTCATGGAACCTACTAAATTAATAATAACAGTATTTGGAATATTATTCCATTCTTCCACCATAAATCGTTCTAATTCTGTCAAATTTTTTGGTTGCCGCTTCTCTACATTCTCTTTAACAATACTCCACAAATTTTCAATGGGGTTAAGGTCAGGACTATTGGATGGCCAATCAATTACTTCGGGAAAATTTTCTTTAAGAAATTCTTTAGCCACACGACTTGTGTATTTCGGATCATTGTCCTGTTGAAATCTCCAATCATTATTTAGCATCCTTGTGATCTCGGGTAAATGTTTTCTTAAGATATCAACATAAAATGGACCATCCATAATTCCTCTAAAACAAAAAAGGCTAGTTTTGCCTTGTGCACAAAATCCACCCCAGGCGAAAATTTTTGATCTGTCTTTTGGCATGCAACGAACCGGACGTTTACCCTTGTACCAATGTTTTATTGTATTTCTAAACAGCTGAAAAGCTGTTTCATCTGAAAATAATGTGTTTTCCCAATTATCATTAAGGTGTTTCTGTGCCCATTCTAGGTGTTTTTGTTTGTGTACTACTGTTAACATTGGAGTTGCTATTGGTAATTTTTTGTTATACCCCAACNTTTTCAAATGCCGTAAAATTGTTTTATATGATAATTTTACACCTTTTTTAAATAATTTGTTTGCCAAAGTTCGTGAAGATATTGAATGATTCCTTCTTACATATTGACCGATTGCCTTAGAACTTTCTGCAGTAATTTTTTTTGGACGTCCTTGGCGTTTTCTATGTGCTACACTCCCAGTTTTTTTAAGTTTTATGATATTATAATAAATTGTAGACCTTGGAATATTTGTTCTTTGTTGTATTTCTCCCACATTCCTTATGCCAATGTCCCACAAATGTTTTATAGTTTCGGCATATGTATTTTTACTTGTAGGTGGCATTTTGGTCAATTATTATTTGAACAAACGATGATAAATCGGCAATTCAAAAACAAAAAAAGATTATCACTGTGATCAACAGTCATCCCTTACGATCACATGTATCTTGTATTTAAATTGGGCCGGTGGCACGAATTTAATTCCGGCTATCAAATGTCCAAAGACTTTGTCCCACACTGTATATGAAAGTAAAAAAAGTACTTAGTTATATGTATCTTTAATCAAAGAATTTATTTGGGTGGTCAAAAAATTTCGGGTTTTAAGTAAAATAATTTTGTCTTCTATGAAAAACTATTTTGACTTTTTTTTCCAAAATTGCAATTTCAGGACTCCAAAATAATTTAGTGTGCAAGTATAGTAAATATTACACTTATTTTTTCATAAAATGTTTTAATTTTTTTTGTTTTTTTAAGTCAACTTTTAGATTTTTTTTGTTTATTCGAATTTTTAAGTGCTGATAATTTGTTTTCTTTATTTAATTCTATATCCTCTAAATTATTATAATTTATATTTTTATCTAAATTTATATTTTCACTTAAATTTATGTTTTCGTCTAAAATAACTTATTCTTCATTATCTTTTAAATACTCTTCCAAAATATCTATTATACAAATATCTTTTCTTCTAATAACTTTCATGATAACCTTATATGTTAATTTTGCAATTTTACCATATAATTGTATATTGGTAAGTCATTTATACTGAATAATAAAATTGTGTAATATTGAATAATTAATTACAAATAGAAATAGAATATTTGATTCAGGAATAATTGATATAATTTCATTTTCAAATTTGGTAGCTACTAGAAATAGTTCTTTATTAGGATCTTTATTCTTGTAATATCAACGTGAAGGAATAAGTCTTAAATGAAATTTGGTTGTAAAATTATGAAGCATTATTTGAAAATAATGTCTGTATACAATTCCATGATAAACAGAAACAATGATGCGATCTATTAGATAATAAAATAATAAAATGTTTCTCAATAAGATTATTTTTAACAATTGTAATCTACATAGATATAATTTTTTCTTTATTGACATCAAAAATTATACAAGATGCAATAGTTTGAGTGTATCTTCATCTGGAAATTTTTTATATTGGAGGTTATTGTAATAATTTCATTTTCAAAGGTTATTGAAGGTTATCGGACCAATAACCTTCACAAATATTACGTTTATTATGATAAAATAAAGGTTATTGAAGGTTATCAATATCAATAATCTCCAGAGTATTACATTTTATCAATAAAAATGAAAGTTTTCAGTACCAATAACATTTGTAAATATTATGTTTATGTTGGAGGTATTCAAAGGTTATTGGAGTGAAGGACTTCGAAGGCTTATGTTTAAAAAAATTTATTGATGTTATACATGTCATCAAAACTATTGAATTGAGTCAGACACAATTAAAATTGAGAAAAATTGGAGTTGAGTCAAGGCAAATTTTGATTTTTACTAGTGATTGATGTAATCAGTTGAGTCAGATGCAATTAAAAATTAAAATTTTGAGTCAAACGCAATTAAAATTAAGAAAAATTGGAGTTAAATCAAGGCAAATTTTGATTTTTACTAATAATTGACACAATTAATTGAATCAGACGCAATTAAAATTGAAATTTTAAAAGTTAAGTCAAAGTTAAATTAGTTTTGATGACATATATAGTGCATTTAATATATCTTTTAAATGTTGATCAGATAAAAAATTATACTATAACTGTAATAAGATTTCGCATTCAATTAAAAAAACAATAAATTAGATTATCCATCTGATTATAAAAAAAAATATAATGTGTAATGATATATCAAGATATCAAATACACATAAGCACGATAATACGATGAAGAAAGTCACATGAATTGAGATGACAATAAAAATTGAATAAATATTATTTACTTCATGTCATCTTTCCACAACTAAATAAAGGTAAGCAGTCAGTTAATTGATATGTGCGTTTTCTCAAATTGTATTCGCTCAATGGAAATTGTTGAACTAATTTTTTAACAGAAATTCAAACGAACGGTTAACCCTTTGTGTTTATTCTCAGAAAAATTAAATATATTTTATTATTGCAAATGAACACAGATTCCTTTTCGACCATGAAATTCCGGGGCTTCGTTTCATATAAGAATGACAATATAAATGTAATTACTTTCGACGATAACATCCATATGAGGATCGAAAAGTTTGATGCCCACATCGTAAAAATGTATTTCGTTAATAACCAAAATAATGACATTCCTATACCAAAAGGTATTACTCTAAGAGAATCTCTTCATAATTATAACGTACCTCAATTGCCAAGTGGTAGTACATCATGTTTTTTGATGTCATGGGTTGGCCAATATTCCTTGTTTCGAAATGGTATTGAGGTCTGTGCATTTAAAAACAAAAAACAACAAGCCATCGAAGGAGTGGACGAGCTCAGTTATTCTGTTATTCAGCGATAATCGTTATTATAATCTCTTTAAAATCAAGAGTATCTTATGTTTTTATTGACAAAACGTTTACGTATATGTAACAGTGTTATCATTATTGTATCGTCAATAAAGTAAAACTTTGGGTTAATTTACCAAAGCAAGAAGTTAAATATTCATTTATGAGTAAACTATTTATTAATATCATAACTGGATTTTAACTCTTAACCCTGACTATACATTGCCGTCTCAATCAAAATATGTGAATTAATGTCCTCATTTCATGGGACCAAAATCTTTATTAATAAAATATGTGATAATAATACAGGATGGGCAAAGCCCAGTGTCTATGACACATAAAATACATAATAAAGAATCTAATTATCAAAATCGATAGTTGAGCTATATTCTACAAGTCTATTTGATTTAGATAAGAACACATTATGGAGTAGGCTCATAATGACAATCAGAACATTTCGTAATATTAGCAAGGTCTTTATAAATTTTGTAACAACAGAAAATCTGATCATTGAATAAACGTAATTTCTTTCCTGCCATTTGTATTTTAATAATACTGAATTCATCCTTATCAGGCTTACAACTTTTACAAGTTCAATACATACCATCATTAGTTTCACACCACAACTTTACTCCATTATTCTTTATTTATTGTTTTTTGTATATATGCTTGGCAATAATAAATATATCGGAAAAAAATATGTATTTCTGTTTTTGGACCTAATTTATACAAATTTTAATTTTATTGTATTATATAACATTTATTAGTGGAACCTTTAATTTTACTAAAGAAGTTAATATGCATTGATTAATTGACCCGATTTTTTGTAAGCTTTACCATTATTTAAATCGTAGTAATAATCAGTATTTTCATCATCATTTGAAAACGTCTTTTAATTGTTATTTTTCTTTTCTTAGGCTGTATTTATTAATTCATTTTCATGGAATTTTCAACTTTTTTATTTTTTGATTCTGTGGTGATTTTTTTATTGTTATTATAATCTTTTAATTTTTTTCTAACGACTCCTGTTGCTCTTCTACCTTGTGTGTTTTTTGGTTCTATTTTAAGAACTTGAAAATATACTTTTTTTGATTCGATCTAATCCATGTGGTTCATCTTGAGGATTTTATTTGATCTCTAAATTACATTTTTCACTAATATTTTGTTTTATGTATTTCACACCGGAAGTTTCTAATGGGCTATTGCCATAGTATAATTTGCTGAAAGAGAGTTTAATTGTAATTTAAAATTGTCCACTCGAATTCCCAATCTGTGTGCTTTCTAATTCCCGCCCATATATAATAATAATATCATGTCTAATAAAATAAAATAATTTTATTAATTTTTAATGTTTATAAATAAATAAAAATAAAGATATCCAATTATACCTTAAGACAAATGTGTATCATTTTTGCCATGCAATTATTTCGGAAAATTGAATTCAATATTAATTCCTACTGTTACCCGTAAAACATGAATAGCCCATAACTCGAAAAAAGTGCAATTTAAACAGAACAATAATCCTTTGATGTATGCCATTGACATTTAATTAAGCGACGAAAAATAGATTCATCACCAACAGTGTCCAAAAAAAGAATCACTTTCCAACCAGAAATCTTCTTTATACATTTCAGCAACACGTAAGATTTCCTCATCTGAATTGGGATTTCTAATATTGGTCCAAGACATCCTCGATCTAATTTATTTTTAATACTATGCTTGATAGTTTCGGCATCAAATAACTGCACATATGCACATACAGATCGTCACGAAAGAAAATAAGAATGAAAAAATCGACAATAATATTCGGAACTTGGCAATCATAGATAACATAGATTTCAAAATATTTATGATGTAACACGTGGTGTTCTCACGCAACTTTGACCAAAATCGGAATGCTAAAAAAGAAAAAACATCCCATTTGTGAAGTATTTAGCGAAGAAAATGAAAAAGAATGAAAATTTGGTTTATCATTTATTTGAAAAGCATCATAATATTCTTGAATAGTTCGTGGAGATTCCAATTTCTATAAAAAATAATAAAATATTTACTTCAAAATCATTTATCTCGAAATTTTCTAAAGAAGAAAAAAGCAAATTAGAGAAAAAGAAATTTTATCATAAATAAACTTGGTTTATTTATTATCGAATTGAAAATGGGAAGGATTTCGTAATGGTCTTATTTCCTTCCTTTTGCCACACCGTTACATTTTTCCATTAATAAAATCAATTCATGCCGTCAGTTAGTGGTGGGATTCGTTTAAGACCTATCCGGATAGGTACTTTGGCATACGGATGATTTTTCGGATAAACAGATATCCTCAAATATCCGTTCAATGGTTATTGCATATAAAATTTATAATTATATCTTATCGCGCGAAATATTATTTTATCCACGGACATATATACGGATAAGTACAGATAATAACAGATAATAACGGATAAGTACAGATATCCGCGGATATATCTGGATATTTAACCGTGATAAAGTTCACAGATAATCCATTCGCATTCACAAATAAACGGATCGCACCACTACTGCCAGTTCAATAATTTCTATTTGGCGACATGTCATGGGGTAGTTTTATTAGTTCAGAATTTGTTACCCGGTGTCACACCTGTCGAATATCAATTTTTATTATTAATCCCGAGTTTTTAGCATGTGAAACCATATTTGTCACCTATTATCTGTCACCCAAGACAAATCACATGGAAAAGGCTTTGTGTTCTATGAGTGATTCGTAGCTCGGCCTATAAGGATAGCATTAAATTCTTCTATTCAAACCAAATAACATTGGAAAAGACTTTTCTTGTGTTGTGAAATATAAAATTAATATTTTTAGATCTAATTTGCCATTCGAAATTGGGAAAATTCGAAAAAGATTTTTTTTAAAAAAAAAATTGAATGGGTTTTTTTATTGAATAATTTTGGTTATAGACCAGAAATTAAAATCATTTTTTATTTTTTGAAACCATCACGTAAACCCGATTTTTTAATAAATATAAAATTTGGATAGGGTGTCAGGAACATAAAGGGTAGGAATTTTTACGTCGTTATATTAGTTTTTTGAGATTTAATTTTTAATTTTTTTTCTTTTGGTTCAGTTAATTATGGAGAAATTGTAGATGAAATTTGATTAATTGAATTGAGAGGGTTGCATTCGGAACAGTTTTTTTTCTTGTTTTCAATTTCAATTTTTACATTTTTTCATTCTTCTCATAGAACCACTTTGCGATAATACTAATTTGTCAATTTCATTTTCTTCTTTCTGTTTTCCTATAATTAACTCATCTATTATTTCATTTATATAATTTATTAATTCTTTCTCAAGAATATTTAGAATGATTTCCATACCTTATCAGTATTTAAATTAAATAATTGTTTAATATTGGTTTCTGTAAGTGAATTGGAAATCCATGGTTTATCAAAAAAATTAAAATTATATAGAATAAGTAGTAACAGTATGAAAAAACACTATTGAATTCACGATCCAATATTACATATTGTCAAAAATAATTTCAATCATCATCGTGATATTGTTAACGCCATAGACTCCTTCTATTTTCTATTTATTTATTTACGTCGTATTACGTATATTTTTATTTATTTCCTGTTGAATTTTTTTGGTTTATCTAAATAAATAACGTATAAAATATAAAACAAAGTATAATAGAGTGTAAAAAGAAACTTACTGTGGGGATAATTAAATAAATATTTTATTTATTTTTGTAATTTCTCTATATTATATTGTTTCACATACATCTGATAGCTTATCTAATCTAATAACTATTTGGTGTGAAATTCTTTAATTATAGATCGCGGATTATTATTATCCGTAAATCCAATCCGGATTATTTGTCATCTGCAGATCATCTTCCTTTATAAATAAAATATTAATATAAATTTTTTTATTTATTAGGAATAAATATTAAAGCTAGAAACCAAGTTTCGGATCTATTTCTTAAATACTGAGTGGTTACGAACGCTTTAATTTTCAGTAATAATTTTTAAAATTTAACATGTGCATTCGATTTTTTGTAATGACCATTAAATGTTTAAAGTCATAATGCTCGTAATACCAAATATTGAGGACAAAACCCAATTCTCTTCGCATAATTCTTTTTTGAGTTGATAAAATTATAGGGATCATCTCTATGAAAGAATTTGATGTTGCACTTTGATTTCTAATCCTTTAGGGTGTTCAGGGATTTCAAGAAATCTGATATGATGATGGCCCCCCAAATATTTAGAAACAAACGTTTTGATTTTTAATTTTACGAAACGGTGCATACCATTTATGGTAAATCCGAATAGTCATTAGTATATGAGGCAGAGACAATAAAAATTTGTATATTATTCATAACATTTGTAAACATTGCCGGAAAGAGATTTTTCTAGCATCTTCGAGAGTATATAAGTTCGTTCAGTTATTTTTGTTTTTTACATTAGTAAGACGGCATTCCATTAACGGCGATCCTTATAATATATAAAAATTCTATAATTGCCACGTAAGTTTTCGATTAATACGCGAGTTACGTTACGAAATGTATTACGAAATAATAGAACAGGTTTTTATACAAAATAAATTTCATTTGTAATATTATTTCATTAGTAATATTATTTCATTTGTAATATTATTTCATATATCGCGGGCCATAGTATCCCCTTATTTATATAAATATATATCATATACTCGGTGTGAGAGTAATATTTCGTTAGGAAGAAGTAACCCGATTAGGAAATTAATAGTCAATACGTATAAAAGAATGACAAATGAATTCTTAATTTGGTTACTCATTGTCATTGTCAAATGAATATTACTCGTTATGAATTAGCACGCACTTACATACTTTGGTGAAAAAAAAAAACCGAAAAGTTATAAATATTAACGATTTAGCACCAAGTTAAAGAAAAATTCAAACTTAACAATAAAAATGGCCATTAAACTTATCGGATATTCGCTTTCACCTTCTACCCTTAGGGTAATTGCGACATTGAATATATTGGGTGTTGAATTTGATCCTGCTCCTCCAGCAAGTTTTGCAGATATTAAGAGTCCGGAATATTTGGCAGAAAAAAATCCATTGTAAATATCCTTCCTTTTTTGTATTTATAAAATACTTTACAATAATTTTAAGATAATTTTTAAATTGTTTTCGATAAATTAATTCTATTAAATCTATTGCATCAATTATTAAATTTATTAAATTTGTTGAATTAATTAATACAGCGGAAAGATCCCAGTTCTCATCGATGATGGTTTTACTATCTACGAATCTCGTCCAATCGCTCGTTACATTGTCTCCAAGTATCAAGGAAAATATAACAAAAATATTTTAATTCCTGACGACATTCAAAAAGCCGCCATTGTTGATCAATATATTTCAGCAGAAACATGTTATTTCAATCCACCTCTTGCTTCCGTCATATATGAAGAAAATTTTAAGAAACATAATGAAGGAAGTGGACCAGATGCCGAGATGATAAAAAGCCAACTAGAAAAAGCCGCTAAAGTATTAGATGTTTACGAAAAAATATTGGAAGGTAAAGAATTCTTAACCGGAAGTGACATTACACTTGCAGATGTTTTTCACTATCCGACTGTAGCTTTTGTTGCTCATGGACATAAAGATTTGTGGGAGAATAGACCTAATGTTAAGAGATGGATCAATAATATATTTAAGAATGAAGGAGTGAAGAAAACCTCAGAAGATCACCCAGCTCCAGCTCCGAAAAATGAATAAATTTAATTATTATTGCTTTTATATTTTTAAATGAAATAAATATTCTTTAAGTTATACATTCATTTTGATCTGTATAAATGTATACTCATGTCTTAATGAAATAAACTAATATTTAATGGTTTGAAAAATAAGAAAGGCCAATTCAAATGCTAAATTTTTTATCTTATCTGAATGATTATTTCCAACAAAATGTCCTTTATCAAAATCAGTTTTTAAAATTAATAAATTATTTTTTCCTGAATAAGGATAATAACAATCCGATTGCCTTAATCTCATACGAGCAATCCATTTTAAAGGATGCCAATAATTTACTCTTTGATCATGCATTCCAGCGGTTACTAATATAGAAGAATTGCTAATATTATTTGTAGACGAAGAAGAAGAAGGATGATAATGCTTAATGTTATCATAAGGAGTATAACTAGCAATATAATCATAGATTTCTTTACTTTCAGCAGGATTACCCCATTCATGATATTCTACTCTAGTTAAAGGTAAATCCGGATTTAACATACTAGATAAAGGATCAAGAAAAGGGACTTTCATAATAATTGTACGAAAAAGGTCTTGAATAATGAAATTTTTATATAAATATAAGAATGCGAATATAAATAAAAATAATGAAAATAATAAAAATAAAATAAATAATACTAACCCGGTCTCATATTATAAACCGTTCCTGTATAAAAATTATAAAATAAATAATATTATTAACAATAGAAATATATAATAGAGATATAATAGAGATATAATAAAGATATAATTTCTAAATATAGAAATACCTGTTAATAAACCACCAGCACTAATGCCAATAGTTGAAAGTAATGAAGAATTTGTGTATTTTGAACTAATTAAATGTTCAATCACCGAAATAAAATCATTGAATGAATTCATTTTTTGCATATTTCTACCTTGATCATACCAAGAAAAACCTAATTCCGACCCTCCTCTAGGAAAAAAAAATAAAAATAAAAAAATTAAATAAAATAAAAATAATAAAATAATAAAATAAAGTAAAATAATAATTAATTATTAATCGAAATAAAATAATAATAAAATAAATTAATACCTAACGTGAGCTAATGCTATTATCCATCCTCTTTCCAAAAGTGGAAAATGTTCAAGTTGAAATTCGGGTTCAGTAGAAATTCCATATGCACCATAAGATCTTACTAATATTGGGTTACTGGTTTTAATTATTAATATAATTGTTAAAGGCGTAATATATATATACAATGTTTTATACATATATATATACAATATTATATATATATACTATACTTGTTATTCAGCACCAAACATTTCTTGTGCAATAAAGTTATTGGTATTTTTGTACCATCGAGATTATTGTTAGCATAAATTCGATAACATTCATATAAATTACTGTCAAAATCTATAATAAATAAATTATAATATAATTATATAATTATATACAGTTTAATTATGTATATTATGATTATAATATTATAGATTCTACCTTTAATGGAATGAATTCTAATAGGTAACAAATTACGCGTTTGCATATTATAATCATAAATGGATTCGGAAATAAACGGTGAACTGTAAGTAAATCGGACAATATCCGTGTTATAATTCTATAATTAAAGAATGAGAAAAAAATGAATAGAGAGAATGAATAGAGAATTATATAATAATTAATAATTTCACATACATTATTTATTCCAGGAGAAACAACGCAAAATTTATCTGGTAATTCAATTTGATCAACCTCCAAAGTCCACAAATTATAACATAAAATTACTGGTAATCCTTCTCTTTTGATAAATATGGTCGCATAATTCTAAATAGTAAAAAAATAAATTTTTGTGGATATATAAAAAATATTATTTCATAAATAAATTGTAATAAAAATAAATTGTAATAAATTGTAATAAAAATAAATTGTAATAAATTGTAAAAAATTTTAAACCAAAAAATATTTCAAATATTTTAGAGAGATCAATTTACATGAAAAATTTCAACATCTTCAATCTTTTCTGATTCTTTGGCAGCATAAATAGTTTCCCAATTCTTTCTTCCAAAATTTGCTAAACTAGAACGAACTAATTTGAAATTTTTTGTATCATCTGCATTTGTTAAAATATAAAAATATCCCTTTAAAAATATTAAAAGAAAAATCATAAAATTATTATTAACTATAATATAATGTAGACTAGTAGTATTATATATAGTTAGTTATGAATTAATATTACATTACATTATGATGATCCACATAATATTCTAAACCTGGAACACGTGCTTCAATTAAAGTTAAATTAGGTTTTCCCATTGATATGTCATGGTGCGCATCAAAGAATTGAACTTCAGATGATATAAATGTATTTGAGTTTATCATTATAAATGACTCCAATATAATAACAATATCAATATTAATATAATAATAATAATGATAATAATAATAATAATAATAATAATAATAATAATAATAATAATAATAATAATAATAATAATAATAATATAATATTATAAACCTTATCCTTGGTGTATGTGATATCCACAAATGCAGATTGATCTTTTTCTTCAAATATAGACAAGTCAATTTGTTGCATAGTACCAATTTTATGAGCAAAGACCTAATGAGAATAAATTATTGAATATATTGAATATATTGAATAATATTGTATTATCTAATATAAATTATAGTTTACCTTATATGGTCTAAGTTGTTTATCTGCCACTGTATAATAAATAGTATGTGTATTGGTTCCCCATAAAAAATTAAACACTCCTTCCAATTTTTCTTTCTATAATAAATTATTTTTATGATTACTTCATTTGGTTTTCATCTAAATAAGATCTTCTCTTTCTTTCACTCTTTTTATTATTAAAAGAGAATCCAGTTTTAAAAATAATTTTTAAAGAAAGGAATCTAACCTGAAAATTCAAATTTCTAGATAAATCCTTGAAATATAATGTTCCAACCTCATTACCTTCTTGTTCCACTAAATAAGCAAGTATATTATGGTCTGTTGACAATAAAACAGATTTAATTGTTTTGTTTGATCTTGTAAATATATTAAAATCTAATAAAACTTCCTATTATTATTATTACATCATTATTATTATATTGTTATTGTTATCACACAAAAAGTTAAACAAAAAAGAAAAGTTTTTATCTTACTTCAGAAGAGCGATCAAACATTTTTCTCCGATAATAAATGTCACCATATGAAGATGATTTTGTATAATATTCATATCCATTTTCTATAGTCTTTACAGGTGGCAGAGTTACAGGTGTAATCAACTTTTTTTTCATTTCCTATTAATAATAATTATTATTGTAATTATGTAATTGTGATAATTAATTAATTGTGTGAACATTATCACAATTCTTACATATTGTAATTGCTTTTGCAATGATTCGGTGTTTTGCATAACTTTATCTGTAAATCTATATTAAAATAAAGTAAATAGAATAATAAATATGAATAATAGAATTATTAATATGACAAGGATTTATTTACCGATTCTCGGAAATTATATATTTTTGAACATCCTGAAATTATGTAAAATCATGTGAAATTATGCGAAATTATGTGAAATTATGTGAAATTATGTGAAATTATTAAAATTAGAAATATAAAACAAACAATGTTATTTGGATCTTGCATCCATTGAAATTCATCAACACGTTCATTTCCAAAATAATTTGAAGTTTGGGGAATTTGTTTAGGGATTGGAGGAGTTCTGTAAATTATAAATAATAATTTGCTGAAATTATTCAATTTCTGTTGTTATTGTTATTATATTATTATTTTTGATTATATTACCTTTGAAAATAATTGTGAAATTGTTTCAAAAATAATTGTTTATAATATGACTAACAAAAGATTAAATTTATCAAATTAAAACGAAATAGGCAAAATTTTTTATTAATAGAATGAAATAATTTTTGATGTTTGTTTAACCTTTAACATTTTTATTTCCGAAAATCAAGATTTTCAAAAAAAAAAAATTTTAAGGTTAAATAAATAAATTAGACGTTACACGAATTTTTGTCTTTTTAAAACGTTCGAAGTGAAGCAATAGAGAGAAAAAATGTTTGATCTTTTAATATTAGCAACTTCTTGGCAGTCCAAACTTGAACTTGATATAAAAGTATTTACCTTTATATTCTTTGATTATATGATATATAAAATTTTTATAAAAAATTTATTAATATTATAATATATTCAAAATAGGAAAAATTTGATGATTCAGAGATACTTTCATTACATGGAGTTCCAAAACCATTATTACCGATTTCAGGAAAACCTGCCTTGAATTGGGTCATTGAAGAATTAAAAGATAAAATTACTGGTGATATATTTATCATAACTAATGCTCATAAGTAAATATTTAAATATTTAAATATTTTAATATTTTAATGTTTATATATCTCATAATTAATATTCTTGATATATTAATTATTTAAAGTTATCCTAAATATCTGAGATGGGCAAATTCAATTCTTGGTTCTAAATTCCATATTATAAATAATGGCGAAACCAATTGTGATGATAAGTTTGTATTTCAAATTATATTTAACTCTTGAATTCTTGAATTAATTAATTTAATTTAATTTAATTATTAACTTATTAATTAACTAACTTATTAATTAACTTTATTAATTAATCTATATTTATTTTTTATAAAGTAAAAATTTTATGTCTGATATTGTATTAGTTAAACAAATCAAAAGTTTGAATAACATCACAATCATCATACAAGCTGAATTATTAATTGATCCAATTAATGATAATTATTTTATAAATTTGTTATTTGATGATATTAAAAATAACAAATTTATTTTTTGCAATCATCTGATGTCAAGTGAGACATTATTATTAATGAATTTACCAAATATGAAACATAATATTAATTTCAATATTTCCAATTTGTTGGCATGTGTATTCCTTCCAAATTCATTATCTTTAATTGAACAATATTTATTATCAATCAAGGATTCAACATTGAAATATGATGAGAATAATAATTTATTTATGAATTTTTTACAATTTATGATTAATCATAATCATGATGCAAAATTAATTAATTTGTTAAATATTTCTTTTCTTTTCAGATGGTTAAATCCTTCACTAAATTTATCTGATTATTTATCAACTTTTCATAAATCATTAAATCTGAAACAAAATTATTCCCTAAATCTTTTTTCTCATCAAACGATTCCTATTATTACACGTTCATATGCCCGTATAGGATTAATGGGAAATCCTTCCGATGGATTTTATGGAAAAACCATTTCATTCTTAATTTCTAATTTTTTCACTGATGTTACTTTAATTCCTAATAAATTTATAAATAATACACAAAGTTATCAAGAATATTCAAAGATTACAATTCATCCAACATTTACCTCAATTACAACATCATTTTCCAGTCTTCAATATTTATCATTAATTTCTTCATCGGAAGGATATTCAAATGCAAACAGTTTAATTCAAGCCACTTGTAAAATATTTTATGAATATTGTCATCATAATAATATTTTTCTACATGATCAAGGATTTAATATATTAATTGAAACAAATATTCCAAGACAAGTTGGTTTAGCTGGATCATCAGCTATAATAACAGCACTTTGGAAAGGATTAATGAAATTTTATACTATTAATAATGAAGTAATTTCTTTAAAAATACAAGCAAAATTGATACATAATGTTGAAAAGGTTGAATTAAGAATAAATTCAGGGTTACAAGACAGGGTTGTACAATCTTTCGGAGGATTAATGTATATGGATTTTGAAAAAGAATTAACGGAAAAAAATGGTGGAATTGGTAAATATGAAAGAATAGATGAAAATTTATTACCTAAAGGATTTTGGATTGCATATGAAGTTAATCCTAGTGATTCTGGTAAGTGTAATTCAATAACTACATCTAAAATTTATATTATATTATATATTACAATCAAATATTATAATAATTATTTTCATGGTATAAAACAGGAAAAATTCATAGCGACGTGACAAAGAAATATGAAAATGGAGATCAAAAGGTATATTCATATATATATATTTATTTATATTCATATTTATATTTACATTTATTAATATTTATTATATTTATTTATATTTATTAACAGATAATTGAAGCAATGAATAAATTAGCATCATTGGCAGAAAAAACAAAAAATATATTATTAAATCTATCACTTTCTTCATCCCTTAAATCAAAACAGATAGCAACAATGATGAACGAAAATTTTAATTTGAGAAAAGAAATATTTGGTAAAAAAGTAATTGGTAATAATAATTTAAGAATGATTGAATTAGCAAATAAGTATGGATTTGCTGCTAAATTTACGGGATCAGGAGGAACAATTGTTGGATTATGGAATGGAAATGGTCAAGACAATGAAAGTAATGAAAGTGAATTGGTTGATGAGAATAAAAATTTAGAAGAATTAAAAAAAGTATTATTTAAAGAAGGATTTGTATTTTGTTGGGTTAAAGTATGTAATGAAAAATATGAATAGGATAATTAAAAGTCTTATATAATAATATTCAGTATTATAATTATTATATTAAAAATGTGTATCGACTTGTATAAAGAATTTTATCTTTTATTTATTAATAATAATAACATTTATAAGATGGCGAAAAGACACTATTTTGGCGTTTAAGGAATAAACCATGTCTGAAACTATACCGATCAATATTATTATTGTTTGTTTTGATTTCTGTAAATTCAAATACTTTTATAATTTCGTCAAAAAATATACTGTAATGTTATTATGATTGTCTATGTCTTAATATTTTGTTTCGTCGTGAAAGTCCAAAGTTTAAAGATATATAATAATAATTTTATTAAATATTAAATGTTGCAGCTTGACAAAAGTTATTTCTTATATTTTTGTACTAGGGAGCTTTAAGTATATATTATAATTTTTTAAAATTAAAATAATTACTGATTATTGTTTGTACCAATATAAATAGGCGAAAACGAAATTAAAAACAGCTTTTATTCTATTTATTTATTCCGTCCACCAGATCTGTTGTATCGTAATGCGTTTCTTTGGGCATCCTACCAAGTTTCAAAATGTCATCGACAACAACAAAAAAGCGGAATGGCAATGGAGCATATAAGTTTAAGAAGTTATTACCCATCGTATCTACCAGCGTAGGAATTTCACGAGCGATCTTCTATCTTTTACGACATTTCCAATGGCCGAACATCACTGGTACGGATTTGAATCATACGTACGTTCGATATATCATTTATATGTATCGGAATAATGGACTGGTATATGAACCATCAAGAAGAACGAGAGAACGTCCAGATTGATAAAGCGATTGTAAAGAAATTGGGCTATTATAGCCTTTCTTGTCTTGAGAAGATTCTAAGAGAATTAATGGGTAATACAGACATTCCTTATGTGAGATCTCCAAGACAAGTAATGTTATTACGAACATATAAATGTGTAGTGCGAAATTCGGGATCGTCTAAAAAAAGACATGAAACATAAAAAAAATATAAAAATGAAAAACGTAATAGGAAAATGAATCCTGGATAAAGCTGCGGGGAACGACTGTATCTGGTCAGTGGCATCAATCCAATCTTTATGTAGTGTTGATTCAAACCTTATAATGTATTTCAGGTGAGCTCCATCAACCATCGGCTGAGTTTAAGTGTGCCATTACTCCTTAAGGCCGGCCTACCCCTTCTGCTCTTAACAACGAGAAGTAAGGGATAAGGCCTGTAACAGGGCTAATAATTCCGCTTTTGTAGTTGGGGGGTAACCACGGTGTTGGTGTAGAAATATCGTTAGCTTCCACGGGATTCAAATGATGTTGCACATTATGAAGCAAGTTGGAAATTTTAATACAATTAGAGCACAAATGATAATTAGAGTAATCGATACATTTATATCTATAGAAATGCATGTATTAAGAATTCATCAACGAGGGAGGCAAAAATTGACGCAGTTAATAGAGAAATTATTACTATAATGATTATTAACCTTGCACCTTTCCATTCATTTTTCCCACAATAACTACAAGCAATACCGGCTTGAACTATATCTGAATTATTTTCTTTTTATTTGTGTGAATGATGGTAATTGTTTGAAATCTTGAAACATGTCGCCACGTAATCTAAGCACAAGATGAAGTGTGGATTCTCTTTGAATATTATAATGGGATAAGGTATGAACACCATTCAATACTATTCCAGCGAAAAGTAAACGTTGCTGTTCTAGGGGATACCTTCTTTGTCTAGAACTTTAGTTTTAATTTGATCTACGATATAGTTCGACAATACCTCTAAGTAAATGGTTTTCCAGTCAACGTTTTGATAAAATCTGCATTTTAAATTTCAAATATTTCGTAAAAACAAGAAAAAATAATCAAATCCGTCAAGTTTTAAATAACTCATTACTGAAAATAGTAACACGCCTAAAAAATCAGCACCGCTAATTACGGAATGGAAAATAAATAGATTTATCCGAGATTTTATCACAATCAGTGCTATTTGCACTGCACCTTTAATTTTATCGGACGTAATTTTTTATAAAAAAGAAAAACCGAAAAAGTTAAAGAAGAAATAGCAAAGTTTATAAAGTTGGTAAAATATGATAGTGATTAATTTTATTTAAATTTTATAATGTAAAATACAGATAAATAATAATAAACATCCATTTATAAAAATTTAATTTTATTAGATTTCAAAAAATCAATAGCTCTAGGTTGTTTCTTCAAAGCTGCCAATTTAACTAGTTCGATTCCTTTTCCTTCATCTTTATCCACTCCTAATTTTCCATGATAATAAATATCTCCAAGATTATACATTGCAGTTTCATTTCCTCCATCAGCTGCTAGTGTCATGTAGTGTAATATAGTCGCGTTATTTTCAGAATCACCATTATTAGTCTCGAGTAATCCGAATGCATAACGAAGTTGTGCATCAGGAACACCTTCATCTGCTGCCATCTTGAACCATTCTAAAGCTTCTTTTTTATTTTTCTTTACATAATATCCAGTGTAAAGATAATACCCTTTCCAATATTTCGCCAAATTAAGATTTAAATCAGCATGTTCATTAAAACATTCCCAAGCTTCCTTGTATTCCTTATTTTTATGTGCTTTGATTCCATCTTCAAATGGTTTTATGATATTAAATTTTACCACACTAGGTATATTGTCAAGTGCACAATCGAAGCAATCAGGTAAATTCTCGGGGTCAATATCGACGGGACTAGGAGTACTATAATCACTACTGGATTTTAGATGGCTTGATCGATTTAGGTTAAAGTATGAAATATCATTATTATTGGAGTTTTGTTTTGGAGTAAGTCGTGGTGAATTCCCTAAAACTAAATTTTGTTTGCATAAAGTTTTGATCAAATAACCAACTTGAATATCTGTTGGACGTAACGACGCATTATCTTCCCAAGCTACAATAAATAAATAATAATTAATTAATATATATATATATATATATATATATAAATATGAATGAATAATTTTTATAATTTTTTTTACCTTGTTTAATAAATTTGGCAAATTCTCTCGGAATTGGAGTTGGATGTAAAAGAATTTCCAAAGTCTCTCTTTTATTTTCCGAGACATGATCTTGTATTTCTTTTAAATTCATTTTTTCGTATGGAATCCTTTGATAACTAAGTTCCCATACTAGCATTCCTAAACTAGTTTTAATAAATTAAAGAATATTTAATTAAAGAATTAATTAAAGAATTAATCAAAAAATTATTTGAAAAATAAATTTACCTAAACATTTCGCATTTATGGTTGTATCGCGAATTTGGTTCACGAATTTTTTCAGGTGCCAACCAACGAACATAATCTTTAATATTTGAACATGATGTCGTTTCTCCTTGTGTTAGACGAGACATTTCAAAATTTGATATTTTTGCATCATAATTTTCAGTGATCTATTATATGAATATAATAAATTTAAACAGATTTAATAAATTATTTAAAGTAAATATAATATATAATTATTAAAATTTACCAAAATATTTTCACATCGAATATCGTGATGAAGAATTCCACTTCTATGCATAAAAAGAAGACCATTAAATATATCTCGGATAAATTGTAACTTCGTAGGCCAAGCAATTTCATATTCGGTATACAATTCTTTTAGATTTCCATTTGAAGCCCATTCAAAAACCATGACACTATTTTGATCCACATCTGAAAGACCAAGAAAAGAAATGATTTTGGGGCATTTTCCTAGTAAACGGAGGATGACCAATTCTGTTTGAATTTTCTGAGATTCGGCTGTTTCATTTTTCTCAATATTTTGAACTTTTTTACATGCCACTTCTAAGCCGCGAAAGATTTTTTTTATAACGGTTTTGTTTGATCCTCTTACATTATCAGGTCCGCCGTCCGGATCAGTAAGTTCGTTATCTTTAATGAGAGGCACCTTGTATTCATCATTTAAAGGATTTTCTACGTTAGAAGTAGCACCTCGTTTTGCTGATTGGACTTTTAATTGTTCCACATTGGATGATAAAAGACTTATCTCTTTCAAAACATTTTTCATATCTTCTTTAATATCGTTCATTGCCTATATGTTATATATACAATACATGATAAATTTAGAGAATTATAATAAAAATGGTAAAAAAAAAATCAAAATGACAAAATACTTACTCTTCCTAATATATTGATATCTTCTAAAACTTGCGCATTTTCTTGTTCTCTTTTTTCCTCGGAATACATTGCTAATGAGAAATGTAAATCCTTACAAACAGCCTCAAATTCATTGATATTTTTATCAAATGCCTCTTTAACAGTATTAGCATTCACAAATTTTTGAAATACTGTTTGTTGTGATATCTCGTCAGCAAATTTTTTGATAGTTTTCAACACATTGACAAATCTAATCCATGAACGATAATATGCTTGGTTGCGAAAGTTTTCTTCATTTTCTTGTTGTTTACGTACTAAAGACTTGACAGCTTGTTGAACTATCTCAACGCGGTCAATTAAAGCTAAACAGATTTTCTTATTGCATTTTGCGTTGTCATATGTGGTATACAAGCCATCCACAACCGATGTAACAGTACTGAATAAAGGAAGAAATGGTTGAATAGCATCACCAACTATTTGCATCGCTTCGAAACCATGCTTAAGCCACGAAGCGGTATTGCTAACATCATATTCACCAGCGTAGTTAACTTCAGTCGTGCCTTTCTTTTTTTTTGTATCTTTTTTATCATGCATAATTTAACATATTTAAGATATTTAACAATAGAGAGAACTTAAATACTCGAAAAAAATTGTTCTGTAACCCTTCGATTTGGAAGTTCATTTTTTCCATTTTTTCCCATAATGTGACTTTCATTGTTATATACACATGATCAAAAAATTTATTATTTTGTGTAATTGCGAAAAAATTTAATCGCATTCGGGTCAAGGCTCCGAAAGATGTATACATATATACGTGTATGGATATATGCAAAGATTAAAGAACAAAGATTTTTGGCATATTATATTTAAATCCGAGAATTATATAATTAAAGAAACAAAGGGAAAATTATTTAATACATGCAATAAATTATTTATCCATGAAATATTTCAGGATTTGATTATAGACTGTCGAAGTTAATAATATACTTTCGGGATTATATTGGCGGGATTCTAATCGTTGGGATTTTGTACCAAATCCTAATAATCAATTGAGAAAACGCAAAAATATTACTTTGACCTCTTAATTCTTTTCAGTTTTAATTTTGATAAAGTTTATACTAACAAAATTTATTTAAATTATTGCTAAAGAATTTTTATTAAGCACATGATATAGATCACAGAGTGTACAATTTACACAGTTTCTAGAGTTCTTTTATCATAAACCGAATAATTATTAGTACTCAATTTTTCATCAGCATTGGTTTATGTCTTCTAAGACTCTCAGCAACTGACGTGAAATATTCAGTTAATTTGATTTCATCAATTGCGTGAACATATTTACACGTTAGAGATTGTCTATCTTTAGTCTTCGGAAGATATTCCTTTGCTATATCGGCCATTCTTTTTAACGACTCACCACTATAGTCATCACCAGTGAACATGACCGTATATAAATATAAGTATGATCTAAGGAAAAAATGGTAATAGATTTAATACAAATTTAATTAAGATATATTTTATGCTTACAATAATTTTGATAACTTACCCCCGAGTTCTTTCTTGCGAACAAAGAGAGTGTACTTCACTTTCAGCGGCCTCACATTCACCATCCGATAAGAAAATAACTACATTTGTCCTGAAAATAAAACATACGTGATTTTGTTACAAATATGCATTGTGAATGTATACGTACATAAATTAATGTATCAACTTACTTTAAAGGGTCATAGTAATTCTGAATTATAGTTGAAGCAGTATTGATTCCTGTAGCATAGCTAGTACCACCGCTAGCATTATATCTCATCATTATTTGTAATAGTTCATCCAAATTAGTTAGACTCCTGTTTTCAAAAGCGCATATTGCTGAGTTATCGAAAAGAACTAAAGATGCTGTATCATTATCAACAATCACTTGTCCATTTTGTGCTGCTGCTCTTGAATTTCTTCTCGTTACGATAAAGTTATAAACTGCCTCATAAACTGCACCTAATCGATTATCATGCGATTCACGTAAACCGTAAACACTTGTATTAATGCAAGGAGGTTTACAATCAGAATCACACATTGACCAACTTCTATCAACAACAAACACGATGTGAAAATCTACAAAAGTCGCAGGATTCTCGCATAAAAACTGGTGCATAAAATAAAAAATATTAACCATATATGTTAAAAATGAAAGGACTGAATTCGCATACTGCTTACGTGATGACCACCAGCTGAAATATAACCTATGCCATTTGGAGGTCTAGAGGCGGGATTTAAGCTGGAATGAAAAATTTCTAACGTGCAATAAGATTTTGTTGGTTCTTTTCCACTGGATTCGTCACCCTTGTGTTTTTCGTCTGCGCATTCATGATCACATTTTTTAAATTCATCACGAAGAATTTTAGAATATGGATCTATGTACAATGTGGTCCTAAGTTAATATACAGAATTTTAACGATAATAAAAATATGTTCTTTATTAACCGATTACCTTGAAAATTAATTCGTTTCCAAAAGGAACTATGAGAAACATAATCTTTTTTTCTTTCCGGGTTAGGGCCGATACTTTCTATTTTTATTTTTTTAAACCAATAGATAAAAATTATGTTAAATATAAAATTCATTGATACGCATTTCTCATAAACCATAAAAAATTGGCCATGAAAATTAATACCGTTCATGTGTTCCAATACACCTTCCTTTTTACCATCACTTGCAATTTTGCAGAAAATTGGATTCACGCAGTAATCTATATGTCGATGACGACCAGCATTTTCACATAGCTAAAAGTTTTTTTTAAGATTAGTATTTTAAATTTAAACACAATTGGCAATTTTAACTTACTTTGTGGCATAAAACAAAATCTCCTCCGTCTCCAACATTCAATTGATGACCTATTAAAGACATAATTAGTATCACAGATACAGATGGCGATCACATAGCACCAGATGTTTTTTTAATACTATTGACGCATAACAACATTCAAGTAATGCGCCACAAATCGTGTAAAAAAAGTTCAATGCAAGAACAATAATTATAACTAAATACCATCAAATTCAAATTCGGCATCTTCGCAAGTAAATGTTGTTAAGTACATGTTTCCATGAACAGTTGCTAAAACAATCCAATTTGTAATACATTAGTTAATTATGAACAAGAAATCAGTATAAGCATTTCTATAGATTGTATATATATAATTACAATGTTCTGTATTATGGTTTAGTCCATGATCGTAAGGTAAAGTGCACTAGAAAAATAATAACAGTAAAATCAATGAAATAAATCACTAAATAAAAACAGTACAAAACTTACGTAATATGCACAATTAGGGCATTTCTGATCACAATAATGGAAATTTTTTTTTTTATTTTCTTCTTTAATATGATTTCCATTGTCTTTTGGACATTCTGGATTACACATGTGAGCACTGTGAACATGAATTCCTTCATGTCTAAACTTATATGCCGGAATCATCATACAACATTGTAATCGTTGATGTATCTGTGTGTACTAAATATGTAATAATATAATATTATTATTACGATAATTGCCAAAAGCAATCGATTGTACAAGAAAATAAAAATAAGTCTATTGATATCCTTAAAAATATATAATACCTTTGTAAAAATAAAACTTCCATCCCTGTAATAAAAAAGGATCATATCAGATTCATAAACTTTTAATGAATCAAATTATTCAAAGATTCCTTACTTGTGCACATATTCTGCTTCTTCTTTTTTTTGTTCGGTCNGTAAAGTGCACTAGAAAAATAATAACAGTAAAATCAATGAAATAAATCACTAAATAAAAACAGTACAAAACTTACGTAATATGCACAATTAGGGCATTTCTGATCACAATAATGGAAATTTTTTTTTTTATTTTCTTCTTTAATATGATTTCCATTGTCTTTTGGACATTCTGGATTACACATGTGAGCACTGTGAACATGAATTCCTTCATGTCTAAACTTATATGCCGGAATCATCATACAACATTGTAATCGTTGATGTATCTGTGTGTACTAAATATGTAATAATATAATATTATTATTACGATAATTGCCAAAAGCAATCGATTGTACAAGAAAATAAAAATAAGTCTATTGATATCCTTAAAAATATATAATACCTTTGTAAAAATAAAACTTCCATCCCTGTAATAAAAAAGGATCATATCAGATTCATAAACTTTTAATGAATCAAATTATTCAAAGATTCCTTACTTGTGCACATATTCTGCTTCTTCTTTTTTTGGTTCGGTCACAATCATGCATACTCCTTTTTCTTCGCATAATTCGAGGCACGGATGTTCATTTCTAGAAATATATGAATCAATTCAATCGTGATATCTAAATTGAACATATATATAAGAAAAAGACTTGCTATTACTTACCCACAAAAATGATCCACATCCTTTTCTAAACTATGAAAATGATTCCTACTTTCACACAGTCGCTGACAACTTCCTACTGGGCATCTAATTGGACACACTACACTTTGGCATTGGTGACGTGTATGAGGGGACTCACACGGAAGCTAATTTAGAAGGTATAAACTTATTTATTATTTTGAAAATGATACAATATCAACATTTATAGCATTATAGATATGATGCCTACGGTGCAAGTATTCCAACATTCGTATGGTACTCCCTTTTTCGGTTTGACTTTCAAAGAACATGGAGCATCACAAAAATGACTCAATGATTCGCATAAATGAATATCGTTTTCTTTAACTTCTTGATGTTCAGCATTCTTTGTGCAATACTTTCCACAATTTCCTTGTTTAGAATACGCGCAAGGTGCGCCACAAGAATGCGAAGCGGGACATCTATGCTTTCCTGGATGTTCAGCAGATTTATCACATTCCGGAATTTCATCATTATGAGCTTCTTTGAATTCACAATTGCTATGACATTTGTGATCGGTCAAACAATCATGTTCTGCATCATTTTTAATATCATCATGACGACTAGCTTTAAGGCATGCTAATCCACAATTTTTACAACGAAGACGACAAACATTCCAGAATAAATTGAGGCGGCAAATTTCTTGATCTAGTGCACAATTTGTCGTATATATCTCACTGTGATCTTCAAGAAATTTCAAAGTATTTTTTGTGAACCATTCCTGCACTCTTCTTATTCGACGATTTATAATCAATTTGAAAAATTTATCCAAATTGACCATCCATTCAGAATCAGGAATGGATCCACGAGCAAAAATATGTTTTTCAAAATATTCTCTTAAATCTGAATGAGAAGAGTTTTAATTAAATTATATAGGTTATCGATCCAATTCATCAACAGGATTTTACTTAATTTTGGGGATTACATACCAGATGAAACTTTGACGAAATTTTCACCATCCTTGAGTAAAATAAGTCCAGTATCGGGCATTAATTTAAGGGAATTTTCAACGTTTTCAAAAGTATCAGATAGTAATATATCATAATCAGGAATCGGAATTCCATTGTCACGATCCTGAAACAGATAAAATTAACATAAAGTATTATGCTAAAAAAAATCAAAAAATTATTATCATCATTTTTACCATAAGGCATTTAATAGTTGGATCAGATTCTAATTTTAAAGATTGATTTTCTTGTGAAGTTTCGGAAGAATCATCATCTTTTTGCTCATAACCGTAAGATATCGCGTCTTTAAGAAACTTTTTTAACTCTAATGCTCTTAAAGTGATTTGTGTTGCCTGAATACTTCCCCAATCACATACTCTTTATAAAAAATTTTGCCATAAAAATAAAAATGAGCGATAGTTGCTAATGACTGCAGAACCTTTATCAATATTAATACTCACTTTAATTTTGCCATCAGTATCTGTTTTTTTTAATTTATTTATTAAAATTTTTTTTTTACAAAATTATGATTCTAATTATTATTCATACCTTGATTTTTTCTACAAACATTCTGACATTTTCATATTGGGATTTTTGTTCATCCAATTGACTTTTAATAATTTTAATTTTCGTATAAAATGCTTTATCGGTGAACATTGGCCATGGAAATATGCACATTTTATTACGGTAAAGTTTAGTTATAAAGTTGTCTTCTTCTTCCTATAATAACAACAAATATATTACTACTATTTTCGTGTTATTATGTTAAATAGAACAGGAATAATTACATACTCTATCAACAATCCTTGCGAATTTTGAATGAAATTCATCTACAATACCCTTTCTGTCATCTTTTGCGACATCTTTGATAACAATGCAGAAGCATGCCTTTAAAGACAAAATAATAATTTATTAACTTTGATGTATATATATTTTGTTTTTTTTTCGAGAGTGAATGCGTACCTGATAAATGTCAGAATCATCCCCAAAATAATTTGAACCATCTTGAAAACGTTGAAACATGGAAGAAATATCTCTATTGACTGCAAATTGGCTCTTGAAAATCACAAGGTTTGACAGAGCCGCATTCAGAAGTTGTAAGAAAGTTTCTTCTTGTGCTGATCTTTCGATGCTTGCCAATCCTAATAAAAGAAGTTTAACTTTCAGTTCGGCATCAATAAATCATATTTTAAAGTAATTAGAAGCATTAAAATTATACCTTCAAAATCAAGCGCAACATAAAGTGTATCATCCGTTCTGACTTCAAATTATCAATATTTTAAAGCAAGGGATAACAGAAAAGTTAATTACATAGATTGCGTATAATCAAAAGTTTACCTAATGACATCCAAACGCCTTCCGTGCAGCGCTAAAAAATAATCATAAATATTAACGGATAACAATAATAAAACTTTATTTATTTTATATAATTACATACCATTGCAGATCCGTCAAAGGTTGATCCGATGCAATGGTTCAATAGATAACTTTTGCCTTTGTTTATAAACATAAAATATTAAAATCTTCACATGAAAAAGATATGAAAGCAGTCTGTTTTTATATAACTTGCCACAAGATTGCTCTCCCATGGAAGAAATAACCTTAACTTTAAGGTCGGCATAATAATCGAGTATAGGTTCGTACCATCCAAAAGAGATGGACTTTGAAACACTTCCGATAAGTCCAAAATCATCATCTAATGTTGGTTGCTCGGCTTCCCGTGTAGATACACCATCACGAAATAGGATGAATTCATTATCCCTTGCGACGGCAATCTGTATAGGAATCAAGCAGAACAACTCGATGACCCAACTATTTAATGTGATTCAAAAAGAATAAATAATGGTTAATATTAATCAATTATTTATCACAGTTGTAAATTTTCGGGTGATTAGTCGTAAAATCCGAAACGTTTTGTCTAGTGAATTTCAAGATGAATATCCGAACATACTCTCCAAATTTGTATTCTGTGTATTTTCCTTCCAGATCAAGATCTTTCATAGTTGTGCAGGTGCTTTTGAATTCCTTGAGATGACCAATTGGTTTTTTGGTATCTTCTTTAAATTTTTCAAATGATTTTTTAATGTATTTTTGGAACTTTTTCTCATATTTATCTGTATCTAGTTCATTGGAATTCAAATCCATCACTACTGTTAATTTCAATGGGCTATCCTTTCGACCAATCGGGCATGCTATTGCGTATTTTGTGTAAACCATCGAATACACGTCGAGTAATCCATTTATTGTCGTTCTTGGTTCAATTGCAAATTTTATCCATTTTCCATATTCGAGGGACTCAAATAATTCGTTTGAAATTCTCAATTCATCATTAGAAATGACCTTTATTACTTGACATTTTTCGTTACCAATAACTAAGGAATCTCTCACGTTAATATCATTAGTGAAATTTGTATTTTGACCATGAACTGTAAAAGGATCATGTGATTCTATTTTCACGCTTCCCACTGTTTTTTCCACTGATAGTTTTTCGAATCGATATTTTGTCTTTGCATGAGAAATATTGGTTACTAATGATTGAAAAGAACCATCGTGTTGATCAATCGTTGTCAGGTGAATCTGTTGCATTTCAAATGAAGAAAATTGAAAAAGTTCAACTGAAGGATTTTTTAATGGAACTTCAATTATCATGCTTGCATTTGGGGTGAAATTCTCCGAAAAGAATATGTGTGCACGAACAACCTCTTTGGTGGATTCCGTCTTTTCAACACCGTTGATTAAATTTTCTTGTTTATTAGAACCATCTGGTTGCGTATCTGTCATGGTTTCTAAAGTAATTATTTCTGTTGTTTCTTTATCTTCGGATTCTTTAGAAATTTCACTACTAATTTGTAATTCGGGTATACTGGTTTTGTCCCTTGGACAATCAGTAACGTTCGCAAGTATTTCAGTTTCTTCAGAATGCATTATCTCCTTCATAAATGCAACGATGCAAGCACCATCCGGCGTGCTTAATACCCGACTGGAATTGACAGGTAGTTGAGCTATTCCCGGTCTAAAGTAATCATTAGTCAAGTTATAAATTCGTGCATGGCCGTTTCTTTCCACGAAGCAGATGTCTTCAGTGTTCTTGATGAAAAAGAAGTGAGAAATTTCAGGAATATCCGGATACCATTGCCGAAGTAAAATATTAGGAAATTGCAGATGGAGATTTGTACGTTCTTTATCAAAGCTGTACGAATGTTATCGTAATTAGCAATTTTGACAGATAAAAATTAACATTAACTATTTACTTTCCCTTTCTCGTTATCATAAATTGCCATCAAGTTCTTAGGTTCGTTGATCGATATCATAAAATTTTCACTCGGAAAGAGATTTTTCCACGGTGTTTGTTCTTTCAAAACCTTTTGCAGACGCGCGGTGGTTTCAAAGTAAATTTCTAATCTGTGTTTAATTTTATTCCAAAGAAATAAAAGAAACTTTCGACTAAATTGGACGATGTACCTATAATAAAAAAGATATTTGAGAAGGGTATTAAGTAAAATTACAAATACGATGATAAGAATAATTACTTGAAATCATATGTTTCCTGGTTAATTTCAAGAGGAATACCAAAACCATTCGAGATTATTGGTCGTGGAACATATTGTCTATTCTTATTGAATTCAAGTGTATCTTCTTGGCTGAGTTGCGTGCTGTAGATAGTAATGCATAATCGTTCTGGGTTAGGAATTTCAATTAAACGAAATAATTGATACGAGTTTTGTTTCCAAGTATATTCTAATCGTTTAAGGCAAAAATATCAAGTTATTGAATTTTAAGGATTTACAATTCTTGTTCATTAAGTTGTTAATTCATATAATTCATACTTCTGCATTCAACATCCGTAACCATTATAAGATCCCCTTCTGGATATTTTAACTCAAGATTATCACATATTTCATTAAAATGCTTCCTTTTGATTTCCCTTCTTTCATCTAACAATTCTGATTCATTCTTTTGATTCGGAGTTTTTTCAGTGTCCTGAATAATCTGATTCAAACTTTCATGAAACTCATGTTTTTTCCATTCTTCATATTTATTCAAAAACTCCGTTGCTATTTTTTCATCACCATAGTCAGAAATTTGACGCACGAATTCACCATCAGAAATCTTTTTAGATGCCTCTCCGATTTTATTAGCTATATCTTTTTCATTACTGTTACGTCCAAACCGACTAAGAAAACTAGAAAGACTAGAAAGACTAGGAAGACTAGGAAAACTAGGGAGACTATGAAAACGAGAAAGACTAGGAAGACTAGGAGAAAGACTAGATAACCCAGTTCTTTTCGATGTATATTTTTTCATCAATGCAATAAAATTCTTTTCATTATCAAAGAATATCATATGGACTGAGATGTTTTCTTTCTTTTCTTTCGCAACATTATCTTGAAATTGCCCATCAGCATATTCCTTTGCAAATATAAACCGATTCTTATTATCATTCCAAGATTCGAGAGTGATACTTTCAACCAAAGCTAAGAGCTTGCCATGAACATTAGGATATGTTTGCTTTATACGATAGATTTCTATTATTTGAATGTAAATATTTAACAAATACATGTAATTAATTAGTCAAATTAATCAACTCCGATGCTGTTAGAATGGGTCAATTAGACATAAGGAAAAGGCAATTGCCATAAGGTTGAGCTCAAAGGAAAAAAGAACTTAAGGTTCAATGAAAACATTATTAAATTCAACTTACCATTATCGTCAACAGTTTTATCCGATAGTTCATTAATATGTTCAATTGTATTGTCTTCAAAATTGCTACACAAAATTGAAAAATGATCTTGCATTAGATTTATTAGATTTTATATTAAAATAATAATATCATGATAACGTGTGAATACCTATAAGTTTTTTTCAAAAGTTGAAATGCCATTTGTTTCACAATGGCCATATCCTCATTAATCTTATTTTTAGTATCCTGTTCCATTTGATTTTTTTTCTTTTCGTGAGACTTCAAAGCTTCGTTATAAGGTCTAAAAAGTTCAGGAAGTAACAGACCATCCTTGACGATAATTTCCAATTTTTCAATAGTCATTTGATTACGATCAAATTTGAGAGAACACTTTTGTACATCAAGTTTTTGCCTAAAATAATTCTGAAATTTTGACAATGATTCAAATGTTTGATTTTTCTTTTCAGTAGTTTTTTCAGCGGGTCTCGTCTCACGAGTAAGGAATGTTTGATTTGAAACAGATTCAACAACCAGCGGATGTAACGGAGGTCCATCAAAACACTCGGAGCTNATTCAACTTACCATTATCGTCAACAGTTTTATCCGATAGTTCATTAATATGTTCAATTGTATTGTCTTCAAAATTGCTACACAAAATTGAAAAATGATCTTGCATTAGATTTATTAGATTTTATATTAAAATAATAATATCATGATAACGTGTGAATACCTATAAGTTTTTTTCAAAAGTTGAAATGCCATTTGTTTCACAATGGCCATATCCTCATTAATCTTATTTTTAGTATCCTGTTCCATTTGATTTTTTTTCTTTTCGTGAGACTTCAAAGCTTCGTTATAAGGTCTAAAAAGTTCAGGAAGTAACAGACCATCCTTGACGATAATTTCCAATTTTTCAATAGTCATTTGATTACGATCAAATTTGAGAGAACACTTTTGTACATCAAGTTTTTGCCTAAAATAATTCTGAAATTTTGACAATGATTCAAATGTTTGATTTTTCTTTTCAGTAGTTTTTTCAGCGGGTCTCGTCTCACGAGTAAGGAATGTTTGATTTGAAACAGATTCAACAACCAGCGGATGTAACGGAGGTCCATCAAAACACTCGGAGCTTTGTGATAATTTTAGAAATGATATCTTACAATTGTTGGAATATGTCAGCACAATTTATATAATAATTTCTTATTTCTTACGTATATGCGCAAATCGTATACGTCAACTTACATTAAAACCTGGAGAAAATTCAAAATTCTCTTTCTGCTCTTGGTTCTTTTTAACCTCAAAGGTATTACGTATACCGTCATCTCCTGAATCAGAAGCCTCATCATCATCATCTTCTTGTTTGACTTTAAATACTTTCCAGTCAAAGCATTCCAAGTCATCGTCTATCATCATCGATAAACATATATATGAGTATTGTAAATCTTACATAAAACTATAAAAAGAATGTATATGTGACATACCGTCCATGAGACATAATTGGTGGCTTGTAATTTTTGTTAGATATCTGGATTTATCAGCGGAAATAACTTTAGCTTTGTTATGTTCTTTTCAAATTAAACGAAAGAGGTTGAACAAAAATCTAACCTGTGAAAGTTGGTCATATTTTTCTTTAGGAAAGATGACGCGGATCCTTTGTAACAACCATCCTCGCTCCAATGTAAAACTATGAACTTTGGAATTTTATCATCATCGGATGAAAGTTTTTTAAGGTAAATACCAGGTCTTAAACCCGGAATAATATGTTTTTCATTAATCGAGTTATAGTTATAAGGTATCAAAAGCGATTCGTATCTACATTTTAAGTATAAATTAATTAAATAACAATTAATACAGGCATATATGAACGTTGTAACGGCTAAAGGTACTTACGCGGATTGATCAATAAGACCTTTCTGAAGTAGAAGTTTGGCGATGATTTCATTCTTGCCATAACAGCCAATCAGAAGGACTTGGCGACAATTTAACTGTTCAAATCGAATTTTTGAAATCGACCTGTAACTATTAGGTACTATTTCATTGCAAAGTTCTTTCATGCATTTGTCCGAAATAATAATCTTATCCACTATAGGAAAATTAGACACGATCAGATAAAATAATCAAATAAAAAATAGTTATGAATAATTAATCGATCATTACCTAGACCATTCGAACCTTCATCTTTGTATACATCTAGAAGACGGTAAAGGCCCGGAATTGATTCACATAAATCGTGCTTATTATTATATAGACCATCTGTTTGAGTATCTACGGATTCTTGGTCAGCATTCTCATCTAAAAAATAATAATTTCGAATAAGCACGTGACGATAATCTCGTAAATGTGATGATTTTAATAGTTGTAGAAGAGATAGATAATGATAATTCAATATTAAGAATGGCAATGTGAAATATTTTTACTTTGACCTTTTTCATTAAAATTCACAGTGGAGGATCTTTNACGTTGTAACGGCTAAAGGTACTTACGCGGATTGATCAATAAGACCTTTCTGAAGTAGAAGTTTGGCGATGATTTCATTCTTGCCATAACAGCCAATCAGAAGGACTTGGCGACAATTTAACTGTTCAAATCGAATTTTTGAAATCGACCTGTAACTATTAGGTACTATTTCATTGCAAAGTTCTTTCATGCATTTGTCCGAAATAATAATCTTATCCACTATAGGAAAATTAGACACGATCAGATAAAATAATCAAATAAAAAATAGTTATGAATAATTAATCGATCATTACCTAGACCATTCGAACCTTCATCTTTGTATACATCTAGAAGACGGTAAAGGCCCGGAATTGATTCACATAAATCGTGCTTATTATTATATAGACCATCTGTTTGAGTATCTACGGATTCTTGGTCAGCATTCTCATCTAAAAAATAATAATTTCGAATAAGCACGTGACGATAATCTCGTAAATGTGATGATTTTAATAGTTGTAGAAGAGATAGATAATGATAATTCAATATTAAGAATGGCAATGTGAAATATTTTTACTTTGACCTTTTTCATTAAAATTCACAGTGGAGGATCTTTGATTAGTCTTTTGAGAATTTTCTAAATTAAAAAAAAAAAGGTAATTTGAATGTTTAAAATTCGCTATTTCGCTATTACTTCAAATTTACGATAGAAATAAAAAATACGCAACGTGTGATTTCCTTACTCGACATAACAGCGAGTTAAAGAGATTATAGTTTGAACTGATACCTTTTGTATGAATGGATCGTTCGGAGAAGTTTATTGAAAGTCCGCGTATTACAGTCATTCTAAACAAGAACTTGACATGTATAAGCCTAATAAAGGTGCATTTCGTGATAAGAAATTGGATTTAACGTTAAAAGGAAATACCAAATACGAAACCGAATTTACTTTTTAATGTTGAAAGACATAATTTAACGCAGAATTCATTTCAACCATGATTTTTTAGTAGAAGAAATTCAATGCTTTCTAGAGATGTTAAGAAAATCAAGTACACTCTTTAAAGAGAAGTAGGACCTTACATTAAAGATTGAACTAATGTCGTGGCAACTTGAAAATTTTGAATATGTAAAATTAATATAGGAGGGTCACGGTTTTTGCCATAAAACACTAATTGTTTAATTCACATTTAAAGAAATGGAACAATCGTACTTACTGTTATCTTCGCATAATTTTTCTCTAATAGACCGAACTGTAAATATAAATACTATCTATTTTTAGAATGCATTAATCGTGGGAAACGTAATATGTGTTGTGTAGTATAAAGTGGTTTTGCTCCTCTGTTGTGAAATCTATTTATAAACATAATATAATATAAGTTTTAAAATTTGGTTCAAAAAGAGAAACTATTGTGATCATATAAATAAGTTGAGAAAGTCGTTCCAAAATCTCTAAATTTGATTTCTTTACTGCGAACAGTCTGTAAACTTCCAATCAATATATCATCATTATTGTTGTGTAAGGTGGAATATAAAAAAAATGTTTGAAGATATTAACAATAGAGAATATGAGAAGGTTTCGTTTAAATCTGGATTCCTATTTTCTTTTGATATTTGAACCAATTTGCCTAGTTTCGACTTGGCTCAGCTTGATGTCCTATTATTAGTTCGGCCTCAATGATCAAATAACAATATATTTTTGTGATTTATTATTTCACGAGTTTGATTCACAGACAAAGATTTATTAGTGTTATGGCTAAACCGGATGAAACTAAAGTTCACAAGACAAAACGTTTTGAAGTTTCACCCGCGAAGCTATTTGGATTTGACTTTATGAAATCGGCACTTTCTTGATCAATGAAATACTTAATCACATCTATACTTGATCTCGATAGAAGATGTATCTGACGATGAAATAGAAACGGATTACAAGATCAAACAGACGGTCAACCTATTTCTAAAATGATTTGTGCGATTCCTTTATCGCCTTTTGGACTTGTGTAAAGATGAAGGCACCAATGAACTCGGTATGAAAAGAATAACCGAACCATATGATTGCTTCCTCAAATCAGTGATTAAAAATCTCTAATATCGATTATATGATATTAAAGTTGACAAGGTCATTATTTAACAACAGCATATAGAAAAGTTCTGTAATGAAATGGTGGCCAGTCTATCGCTAGATCGGCTGAATTCTCGTCGTTTTCATCTTATTGGTCAGAACGAACTTATAGCAAAGCTTTTGTTGAGCAAGGCTATTGTTAACCAGTCAACCTAAACTATTTACTTAGTAAATTCTTTAATCTATTTTTTTTTTTTCAGATTTTATTAATTATGTTGTAAATGTCGATATGAATTGTTGATTCGTAATGATTTCAACGTTGTAATCGGAGCAACATTAAGTCCTGGCATCTATATTCAAAAACTTCCTTCTGGTAATGAGAAACATAATTTCGATATTCCTCAATTCTTACTTATTCATAGTGAAGATGGTTGTTATGAAGATTCAGCATCATCTATCAAAAGAAAAACGTGATATGTAAACAATTTTAATTAATTTATGGCATAAAACTTTACTTTTTTTAATTTTTGAAATTTTAGGTACCTCACCAAGCTCTGTGAACATCAAATATGCTTAATGTCAGACAAGGATTTGGCGTGTATTAACTGGCAAAGGTTTGATGTTGATGATGACGATGATGATGATGGAGCAGGTTTTATATTTGAAGTTAAAAAACGTGAAAAACAAGAGAAATTTGAAATTTTCAGGATTTGATGTGTGGCTTTCTTTGAAAATATTAATATAAAAAAAATATACGCAAATATGTCATATTAATATTCTGAAAATTTTTTAAGCTTTATCACGAGAAATGTTACTGATGGCAAGAATCTCCGATCACAAGGATGAAGTGTTTGATTCAGAAAAATTTCGAGAATATTTTCAGCAAAAACTTAAAACGAATAAATATTCATTATTGATTGATCGTAAAGTTACGATGGCTGAACTGGAAATTATTGTAAATGACGATTTGAAACTTCCAGATTTATTGATGCCATATCATTCAGATTTAAAAGCTCTTAATGAAGAGAAAAATATCGAAACAAGATGATATGAATATTGTCAATAAAATTGCATGTAAAATTTTAGAAGAAACATAAAATCTTTGAGAAATTTACATCTTCATTGATAAATATGTAAATTACTGACTTTTTACAATTATGTTACGTTAAAAAGAATTAACCAATCCTATGCTGGTATACAGAAATTTATGAGGCCATTAGTTACATTGATCATACACAATTGAGCGATTACAAGGCTCGATTCTAGAAATAATTTAATCACGACCCTACAGCAAATGCGATCGTAGACATATTTTCGGAAAAGGATATATTTTCTTTAATAGACAAATACACAATCAATACAAAAGACCAAAGAATTATTAAAAGATTGGCAAATTATGTAAAAGGTGGTGGTTCAAGCGTTGATGATATGGTGAAATATCAAGCAAAAAAAATTAAAGACAATGAATTTGTGCAAGAAATTTTGAAAAATACTGTTGATAATAGTGAATACATTATACAACAATTTCATAAATGCTATCAAGATTGGAAAAAATCAAAATTTCCAAAAATTATTAATTCAGAAGTGTGAAAATGAAATTAAAAGTGATCAAAATTTTATTTCATTGTGATCAAATTGTTCAACAGGAAATCTCTTAAAGGTTTTGGGTGTAAAAATTACTGCTGGTACGTTTGTAATTAATGTTTATTTATTATTAATATTTATTATTATTATAATAAACAATAAGTAAAGTTTATTGTTAGAAGGGATGAGGATAATTAATAAAAAAAAATACAATTCGAATAATTACATTCATAAGTAAAAATTCTAAAAACTTAACAAAAGATGCGAAACATCTTTGGCTATGGGTTCGATTAGTGCTATATTTGAAGTCTTATTACTAATATCAGATATAATAGTATTTATTGTTATTATTTTTATTAACCATTTTATAAAAAATTTTTTAAAAAAACATGAATACACAATTTAGAATTTTATGTAAATGTGCAAGTGGTTATGGTTACTACACTTATACATGTGAATTCCAATTTTGAGTCCAACTCAATTTCAATATGTATAATGCATGTTTCCTAGTTACATATATATATAATTGATAGTCGTAACTTTAAATACCCATCGTTCTCTCGATTTTAAAGATGCACCTCATTCTCATCTTTGAGATTACTTAGTACCATTTTTAACATTTACTTATAAAATAAAAAGATTCATATGTAGCAACGATTATTTCAGATTTTATAGTGTATTTAATTCGTGAGGTTCATTCTTAACGTCTCTAGAAAGCATTGAATTTCTTCTAAAAAAAATCATGGTTGAAATGAATTCTGCGTTAAATCAAATATTTATTGAGAATTTGGACATTAGTTTTGCATTTTGTAATAAATTGGGTAAATATTTGGTATTTCCTTTTAACGTTAAATCCAATCTCTTATCACGAAATGCGCTATTCACTTTTTGGAAGAAGTCATCTTTATTAGGCTCATACATGTCAAGTTCTTGTTTAGAATGACTGTAATACACGGACCTTCAATAAACTTTTCCGAATGATCCTTCATACATAAAAAGCAAAGGATCAAACTCTGATCTCTTTAACTCGTTGTCATGACTAAAAGTTCGAGTAAGGAAACGACACTTCGCGTGTTTTGTTATTGGATTACCTATCGTAAATTTGAAGTGATAACGAAATATCGAATTTTAAACTATTCAAATTATCTTTTTTTAAATCAGAAAATTTTCAAAAGACTAATCAACGATCTTCCTGGGTGAATTTGGATGAAAAAGGTAAAAATATTTTACATTGCCATTCTTAATATTGAATTATCATCATTATATCTTATCTATCCTGCCTTCTACAACTATTAAAATCACATTTACGAGATTATCGTCACGTGCTTATTCGAAATTATTATTATTTTTTAGATGAGAATGATGACCAAGAATCCGTAGATACTCAAACAGATGGTCTATATAATAATAAGCACGATTTATGTGAATCAATTCCGGGCCTTTACCGTCTTCTAGATGTATACAAAGATGAAGGTTCGAATGGTCTGTAATGATCGATTAATTATTCATAGCTATTTTTATTTAATTATTTTATCTGATCGTGTGTAATTTTCCTATAGTGGATAAGATTATTATTTCGGACAAATACATGAAAGAACTTTGCAATGAAATAGTACCTAATAGTTACAGGTCGATTTCAAAAATTCGATTTGAACAGTTAAATTGTCGCCAAGTCTTTCTGATTGGCTGTTATGGCAAGAATGAACTCATTGCCAAATTTCTACTTCAGAAAGGCCTTATTGATCAATCCGCGTAAGTACCTTAACTGTTACAACGTTCATAGATGCCTGTTTCAATTGTTACCTAATTCATTCCATTTTATACTTAAAATGTAGATATGAATCGCTTTTGATACCTTATAACTATAACTCGATTAATGAAAAACATATTATTCCGGGTTTAAGACCTGGTATTTACCTTAAAAAACTTTCATCTGATGATGATGAAATTCCAAAGTTCATGGTTTTACACTGGAGCGAGGATGGTTGTTACAAAGGATCCGCGTCATCTTTCCTAAAGAAAAACATGACGAACTTTCACAGGTTAGCTTTTTGTTCATTTCTTTCGTTTAATTTGAAAAGAACGTAACAAAGCTAAAGTTACTTCCGCTAATAAACCCAGATATCTAACAAAAATTACAAGTCACCAATTATGTCTCATGGACGGTATGTCACATATGCATTCTTTTTATAGTTTTATGTAAAATTTACAATATTCATATATATGTTTATTGATGATGATAGACGATGACTTGGAATGTTTCGACTGGCAGGTATTTAAAGTCATAGAAGAAGATGATGATGATGAGGCTTCTGATTCTGGTGATGATAGTATATGTTTTACCTTTGAGGTTAAAAAGAGCCAAGAGCAAAAAGAAAATTTTGAATTTTCTCCAGGTTTTAATGTAAGTTATTCATTTTTACGTATATACATACGTAAAATAAGAAACTGTTATATAAAATTGTGCTGACTTATTCCAACAATTGGAAGATACCATTTCAAAAATTAGCACAAATCTCCGAGTGTAATGATGGTCCTCCGTTACATCCATTGGTTATTGAATCTGAATTAAATCAAACATTCCTTATTCGTGAGATGATACCCGCTGAAAAAACTACTGAAACGAAGAATCAAACATTTGAATCATCGTCAAAATTTCAGGATTATTTTAGGCAAAAACTTGATGTACAAAAGTGTTCTCTCAAATTTGATCGTAATCAAATGACTATTGAAAAATTGGAAATTATCGTCAAGGATGGTCTGTTACTTCCTGAACTTTTTAGACCTTATAACGAAGCTTTGAAATCTCACGAAAAGAAAAAAAATCAAATGGAACAGGATACTAAAAATAAGATTAATGATATGGCCATTATGAAACAAATGGCATTTCAACTTTTGAAAAAAACTTATAGGTATGACACACGTTATCATGATGTTATTATTTTTTAATATAAAATCTAATAAATCTAATAAATCTAATAAATCTAATGCAAAATTATTTTTCAATTTTGTATAGCAATTTTGAAGACAATATAATTGAACAAATTAATGAACTATCGGATAAAACCGTTGACGATAATGGTAAGTTGAGTTTGATAATATTCTCATTGGACCTTATGGCAATTGCCTTTTCCTTATGTCCAATTGACCCATTCTAACAACATTGGAGTTGATTAATTTGACTAATTAATTGCATATCTTCGTTAAATATTTACATTCAAATAATAGAAATCTATCGTGTAGAGCAAACATATCCTAATGTTTGTGCCAAGCTCTTAGCTTTAGTTGAAAGTATCACTCTCGAATCTTGGAATGATAATAAGAATCGGTTTATATTTGCAAAGGAATATGCTGATGGGCAATTTCAAGATAATGTTGCGAAAGAAAACATCTTAGTCTATAAGATATTCTTTGATAATGAAAATGATTTTATAGCATTGGTGAAAAAATATACATTGAAAACAAATTGGTCTCAGGTTTCTAGTTTTTTGAATAATGCAAAAGATATAGTTAGTAAAATCAGAGAGGCATCTAAAAAGATTCCTGATGGTGATTTCGTGCGTCAAATTTCTGACTATGGTGATGAAAAAATAGCGGCGAGATTTTTTGAAAAATATAAAGATTGGAAAAAACATAAGTTTCATGAAAGTTTGAAGCAGATTATTCGAGATTTTGAACACACTGAAAGGGCTCTAAATCAAAAGAATGAATCAGAATTGGTTAATGAAAACCAGAAAATCAGAAGGCAGCATTTTGATGAAATATGTGATAATCTTGAATTAAAATATCCAGAAGGGGATCTTATAATGGTTATGGATGTTGTACGCCAAATAGGTATGAATTAGCAACTTAATGAACAAGAATTGTAAATCCTGAAAATTCAATAACTTGATATTTGCCTTAAACGATTAGAATATAATAGATACTATATGAAACAAAATTCGTATAAATTATTACGTTTGATTGAAATTCCTCACCCAGAACAATTATGCGTTACTATCTACAGCACGCAACTAGGCCAAGAAGATACACATGAACTCAATAAGAATAGACATGTTCCACAACCAATAATAATCTCGAATGGTAGAAGTTTCGGTGTTCCTCTTGAAATTGACCTAGAAACATATGATTTCAAGTAATTATTCTTATCATCTTATCTGTGATTTTACTTAACACCATTCTTAAATATATTTATTATTTTTATTATAGGCACATTGCTCAATTTAATCGAAAGTTTATTATATTTCTTTGGAATAAAATTGCTCACAAATTAGAAATTTATTTTGAAACCACCTCACGTCTGCAAAAGGTTTTAAAAGAACAAACACCGTTGAAAAAGCTCAGTCCGAGTAAAAATTTTGTGATATCAGTCAACGAACCAAAGGGTTTGATGGCAATTTATGATAACGAGAAAGGGAAAGTAAGTGGTTAATGTTAATTGTTATCTGTAAAATTGTTAATTATGATAACATAATGCTAATATTTATTTATGGTAATGTCGTGCAAGCTTGATGCGTACAGTTTTGATGAAGAACGTACAAATCTTCATCTGCAATTTCCTAATATTAAACTTGAACATTGGTATCATGTTATTCCTGAAATTTCTCATTTCATTTTCATCAAGAACACCGAAGACATATGCTTCGTGGAAAGAAACGGCCGTGCACGAATTTATAACTTGACCAATAATAACTTTAGACCGGGAATAGCTCAATTACCTGACAATTCCAATCGGGTGTTAAGCACACCAGATGGTGCTTGCATTGTCGCATTTGTGAAGGAGATAATTCATTCTGAAGATGCTCACATAGCCGAAATACTTGCGAATGTTACTGATTGTCCAAGGAAATTACAAATTAGTAGTGAAATTTCTAAAGATAAAAATATGCAACCAGATGGTGCTTATAAACAAGAAAATTTAATCAACGGTGTTGCAGCAACAGAAACTTCCAAAGAGGTTGTTCGTGCACACATATTCTTTTCGGAGAATTTCACCCCAAATGCAAGCATGATAATTGAAGTTCCATTAAAAAATCTTTCAGTTGAACTTTTTCAATTTTCTTCAATTGAAATGCAACAGATTCACCTGATTACGATTGATCAACATGATGGTTCTTTTCAATCATTAGTAACCAATATTTCTCGGGCAAAGACAAAATGTGGATTCGAAAAATCATTCTGGGAAAAAACGGTAGGAAGGGTGAAAATAGAATCCCATGATCCTTTTACAGTTCATGGTCAAAATACAAATTTCACTAATGATATTAACGTGAGAGATTCCTTAGTTATTGGTAACGAAAAATGTCAAGTAATAAAGGTCATTTCCAGTAATGAATTGAGAATTTCAAACAAATTATTTGAGTCCCTCGAATATGGAAAATGGATAAAATTTGCAATTGAACCAAGGACGATAACAAATAGATTACTCGACGTGTATTTTATGGTTTACACAAAATATGCAATAGCAAGCCCGATTGATCGAAAGGATAGTCCATTGAAATTAACAGTAGTGATGATGGATCTGAACTCGAATGAACTAGATATAGATGAATATGAAAAAAAGTTCCAAAAATACATTAAAAAATCATTTGAAAAATTTAAAGAAGATACCAAAAAGCCAATTGATCATCTCAAGGAATTTAAAAGCACCTGCACAACTATGAAAGATCTTGATCTGGAAGGAAAATACACAGAATACAAATTTGGAGAGTAGGTTGTTTTTGTATTGCGGTCGAAATCCTAATTTGGAAATATTTGATAGTTTCGGATATTCCTGAATCTTGAAATTCACGTTTCGGATTTTACGGCAAATTTACAACTGTGATAAATAATTGATTAATATTAACCATTATTTATTCTTTTTGAATCACATTAAATAGTTGGGTCATCGAGTTGTTCTGCTTGATTCCTATACAGATTGCTGTCGCGAGGGATAATGAATTCATTCCATATCGAGATGGTGTTTCTACGCGGGAAGCCGAGCAACCGACATTAGATGATGATTTTGGACTTATCGGAAGTGTTACAAAGTCCATCTCTTTTGGATGGTGCGAATCTATACTCGATTATTATGCCGACCTTAAAGTTAAGGTTATTTCTTCCATGGGAGAGCAATCTTGTGGCAAGTTATATAAAAACAGACCGCTTTCATATCTCTTTCATGTGAAGATTTTAATATTTTATGTTTATAAACAAAGGCAAAAGTTATCTATTGAACCATTTCATCGGATCAACTTTTGACGGATCTGCAATGGTATGTAATTATATAAAATAAATAAAGTTTTATTATTGTTATCCGTTAATATTTATGATTATTTTTAGCGCTGCACGGAAGGCGTTTGGATGTCATTAGGTAAACTTTTGATTATACGCAATCTATGTAATTAACTTTTCTGTTATCCCTTGATTAAAAAGATTTGATAATTTGGAGTCAGAACGGATGATACACTTTATGTTGCGCTTGATTTTGAAGGTATAATTTGATGCTTCTAATTCCTTTAGAATATGATTTAATGATTCCTGAACTGAAAGTAAAACTTCTTTTATTAGGATTGTCTAGCATCGAAAGATCAGCACAAGAAGAAACTTTCTTACAACTTCTGAATACGGCTCTGTCAAACCTTGTGATTTTCAAGAGCCAATTTGCAGTCAATAGAGATATTTCTTCCATGTTTCAACGTTTTCAAGATGGTTCAAATTATTTTGGGGATGATTCTGACATTTTTCAGGTACGCATTCACTCTCTCGAAAAAAAAATAAAATATATATACATCAAAGTTAATAAATTATTATTTTGTCTTAAAGGCACGCTTCTGCATTGTTATCAAAGATGTCGCAAAATGTGACAGAGAGGGTATTGTAGATGAATTTCATTCAAAATTCGCAAGGATTGTTGATAGAGTATGTAATTATTCATGTTCTATTTAACATAATAACCTGAAAATAGTAGTAATATATTTGTTGTTATTATAGGAAGAAGACAACTTTATAACTAAACTTTACCGTGATAAAGTGTGCATATATCCATGGCCAATTTTCACCGATAAAGCATTTTATACGAAAATTAAAATTATTAAAAGTCAATTGGATAAACAAGAATCTCAATATGAAAATGTCAGAATGTTTGTAGAAAAAATCAAGGTATGAATAATTAGAATCATAATTTTGTAAAAAAAAAAATTTTAATAAATAAATTAAAAAAAACGTATATAATAGGTACTGATGGCAAAATTAAAGTGAGTATTAATACTGATAAAGGTTCTGCGGTCATTAGCAACTATCGCTCATTTTTATTCTATGGCAAAATTTTTTATAAAGAGTATGTGATTGGGGAAGTATTCGGGAAACACAAATCGCTTTAAGAACATTAGAGTTAAAAAAGTTTCTTAAAGATGCGATATCTTACGGTTACGAAAATCAATCTTCAAAATTCGAATCAAATCCAACTATTAAATGCCTTATGGTAAAAATGATAATAATTTTTGAATTTTTTTTGGCTTAATACTTTATGTTAATTTTATCTGTTTCAGGGTCGTGACGATGGAATTCCAATTCCTGATTATGATATATTACTATCTGATACTTTTGAGAACGTTGACGATTCCCTTAAATTAATGCCCGATACTGGACTTGTGTTGCTCAATGATGGTGAAAATTTCGTCCAAGTTTCATCTGGTATGTAATCCCAAATTAAGTGAATTAGGTTGATGACCTATATAATTTAATTAAAACTCTTCTCATTCAGATTTAAGAGAATATTTTGAAAAACATATTTTTGTTCGTGGATCCATTTCTGATTCTGAATGGATGGTTAATTTGGATAAGTTTTTCAAATTGATCATAAATCGTCGAATAAGAAGAGTGCGGGAATGGTTAACAAAAAATACTTCGAAATTCCCTAAAGAACGTAATGAGATATATATGATAAATTATACACTGGATCAAGAAATTAGCCGCCTCAATTTATTCTGGAATGTTTGTCATGTAAAAATTGTGGATTAGCATGCCTTAAAGCTAGTCGTCATGATGATGTGATGTTAAAGCATGATTGTTTGACCGATGTTATAGAATTCCAGAATGTGATAAACTTGCTGAACATCCAGGAAAGCATAGATGTCCCACTTCGCATTCTTGTGGTTGCACCTTGCGTGTACTCTAAAAAAAGGAAATTGTGAAAAGTCTTGCGCAAAGGATGCTGAACATCAAGAAGTTAAACAGTCAGTGGATATGTTTAACGTAAATCATTTTCATAAAAAAATTTTGTACCACCGTAAACGAGAAAATTCTTCATATACGCATCATATTAAACTAATAAAGATTATCATGTGCTATCTATATAGACGAAAGTTTCTCTTTCTTTAAGATCTTTATGAAACTAAGAATAAATAAATGCTTTTAATAACAAAACTATATGTATTTTTGCAAGAAGAAAAAGATTTTCTGAAGTTACAAAGATGTTTATTTAGTTAGTTTTCATGTAAATATCTAAAAGTAAAAGAAACTAGTTTTTATTTTAGTAAAACTTTAATAAAACCAATAAATATTTTAATTTTATATACAAATTAATAATATTAATAACTTTTAGTAAATTAAAAAGGCAATTATTCAAATGAATTTTGTATTATCTCAATTTTATAGAGAATAAATATTAAATAAATAAATAAAAAATAACTTATTAGCAAAATAAATAAATAAAAACTATTTTTACGCCAGTTTTCTAAAAAAAAAAATTTTAACATATAGAAATAGCTATAAAAAGGTATTCTTCGTGCCAAGATCCTTTTAAACTGACCAAAACACTAATCTATTTGAGTTTGCAAGAATTATTTCGAAGGCCCAAGAGCATTTTTTATTAGTACCAAGATATACTTCACTTATCAGGTAACATAATCACATGATTTTACAATATTACTAAATTATAGTTACGTAGTAAACTTGTGTTGGTTAAATTATAAATACTTGGGGAATAAAATATAACTATAGAAGAAATTCAATTAGGATAATATCAATTTATCTAATTAATTAACCATTAAATTAAATCAAATTAATCAATAATCAAAATACTAAATCAAATCAAAATATAATAACTATAATCTAAAAATAATCATAAATTCAATAACTAAAAATAAAAAGCAATGGTGAGTTTGAGTTAAGCAATATGTCCTTGGGTTATTTCAGCAATACTTTAAGACAAAAGTATAAAGTAATTGTTATTTTTATTAAAATAAAAGAAATAGGAATTGAATAAACTCCAAAATTGACTTTGGCAAGGTAATTTTTCTTGTCTTTATATACATTTTTTATTCTTTGAGGTCTAAAGAGGTCTAATGATAATCAGACCTCACCTTGAGGTCTAAGGTAATCAAGACCTCACTTGAAGTCTTTGATAGTCAACTAGCCTAATTCTACTTTAGTTAATATGAATTCTTAACACTATTCTAAGACATCATTTAATTAAATATCTAAAATAACTGAATATATATATCAATTCTAAAACGAATACAATAACCAATAAATAATGATAAAATAAATAATAATAAGTAATAAAATAAGAGACATGGCAAGAAGGAATTATAAAAATAAATAATAAAATAATAAGAGAAATAAAACGAATAAAAAAAAACTTCTAACGCTGTAAAAAAAACAATATTCATTTATGCAAATCATTGAAGCATTTTTTCGGTGCTCCATGTTCTTTGAAAGACAAACCGACAAAAGGAAAACCATACGAATGTCAGAATACATGCAACGTAAGCATAATATTTTAATGCTATAAATATTGACTTTGTGTCATTTTTTAAAATAATAAATAAGTTTATACCTTCTTCCCTGTGAGTTCCCTCATATACGTCACGAAGTGTCCAATTAAATACCCAGTAGGAAATTGTCAGCGATTATGTGAAAGTAGGGATCTTTGAATAATTTGATTCATTAAAAGTTTATGACGTAGCTAAAAATATATAATACCTTTTTTTACATAAAACTTCTACCCCTGTAATAAAAAGGATCATATAAGATGTATTTTCTAATTGCTTTTTGTCAATCATTGTAATCATAATCATAATATTATATTTAGTACACACAAATACACCAAAGATTATAATGTTGTATGCATACATGAAGGAATTCATGTTACGGTGCTCACGTATGTAAAATGTCCAAAAGGTAATGGAAATCATATTAAAGAAGAAAATAAAAATAAGAATTTCCATTATTGTGCATATTACGTAAGTTATGAACTGATTTTACTGTTATTATTTTTCTAGTGCACTTTACTTACGATCATAGAGCAAAACATTGTAATTATATATATAATAAATAACTGATGTATTACAAATTGGATTGTTTTAGCAACTGCTCATGGAAACATGTACTTAACAACATTTACTTGCGAAGATGCCGAATTGTATTTAGTTATAATTATTGTTCTTACATTGAACTTTTTGAATGTTATGCATCAATAGTATTAAAAAAACATCTGATGCTATGTGATATGATACTAATTATGTCTTTAATAGGTCACCAGGAGACGGAGAAGATTTTGGTTTATGCCACAAAGTAAGTTAAAATTGCTAATTGTGTTTGTTTAAACTTGGAATATTAATCTTAAAAAAAAACTTTTAGCTATGTGAAAATGCTGGTCGTCATCGACATATAGATTATTGCATAAATCCAATTTTCTGCAAAATTGTAAGTGATGGTAAAATGGAAAGTGTATCGGAACACATGAACGGTATTAATTTTTATGGCAAATTTTGTATGGTTTGAGAAATGAGTATCATGAATGAGCAGACGAAAAACATCATAAGGTTGACGAATACAGTGGAATAGAACCAACAAAATCTTATTGCACGTTAGAAATTTTTCATATCCCGCCTCTGGACCTCTAAATGGCATAGGTTATATTTCAGCTGATGGTCATCATGTAAGCAGTATGCGAATTCAGTTTGTCAATATTTTTTATTTTATGCTACCAGTTTTTATGCGAGAATAGTTTTGGAGGTTTTCACATCGCGTTTGTTGTTAATCAATCGGTTATACAGATTGTAAACCTCTTTGCACTAGCACAAGAACTTACGGTTTACGTAACTCGCATAATAATCGATTAGGTGCAGTTTATGAGGCAATTTATAACTTTATCGTAGCGAGAAAAAAATTCAAGAGCAACACAAAATGGACAAATGATTGTTGATAATTAGTATCTTTAGTTCTTTTTGAAGACTCGGCAAAATGTATTTTTGAAAACAGGAGTCTAACGAATTCGGATGAACTATTACAAATAATGATGACATATCATGCTAGCGGTTTTACTAACTTTGCTGCAGGTATCAATACTGCTTCAACTGTAATTCAAAATTACTGTGATCCTTTAAAGTAAGTTGATATGTTGTATACATTCACAATGCAATGCACATTTGTAACAAAATTACGTATGTTTTATTTTCAGAACAAATGTAGTTATTTTCTTATCGGATGATTTTTATAAGGCCGCTGAAAATGAAGTACGCTCTCTTTGTTCACAAGAACGAACTCGGGGTAATTTAGCGAAAATTATTGTAATGCATAAAATATATCTTAATTAAATTTGTATTAAATCTATTATCATTTTTTCTCAGATCATCTTATATTTATATACGGTCATGTTCGATAGTGGTTAATCGTTAAAAAGAATGGCCGATATAGCGAAGGAATATCTTCCGCAGACTAAAGATGGACCTCTAACGTGTAAATATGTTCACGCAGTTGATGAACTGAATATTTCACGCCAGTTGCTGAGAGTCTTAGAAGACATAAATGAAAAATTGAGTACTAATAATTATTCGGTTTATGAGTTGGATTAATAACTCTAGAAATTGCGTAAGTTGTACACTTTGTGATCTATATCATGCGCTTAATAAAAATTCTTTAGCAATAATTTAAATAAATTTTTGTTAGTATAAACTTTAATCAAAATCAAAATCTGCTTTTCATTAAAACCGATCAGTTTATTGAATAGAATTAAAGAATTAGATCAATATTTTTGCAAAAAAAGCCTTTACTAATATAATACTTTTTTTTAATATTTTAACACTAATTATCACCAAATGGTAAAGAGGTCAAAGTAATATTTTTGCAAAGAGCTGCGTTTTCTCATTTGAAATCAAATTGATTATTAGGATTGAATTTTTCTCGCAACAATACACAAAGATTAAATAATAAATTTTTTTTTTTTTTTTTTTTGAAAAGGAACATTTACCACCAATTTTCGAGTATTTAAATTCTTTCTATTGTTAAATATTTAAATATGTTAAAACATGCTTGATAAAAAAGATATAAAAAAGACAAGAAAAGGCACAACTGAAGAAGTTTACTACGATGGTGATTATGATGTTAACATTTTCTTTTCGTTGCTCAAGCATGGTTTCAGTGCGATGCAATTAGTTGGTGATGATGCTATTCAACCATTTCTTCCTTTATTCAATACGTTATAACTGTTGTGAATGGTTTGTATACCACATATGAAAACGCAAAATGCAAAAAGAAAATGAAGAAAATTTTATCAACCAAACATATTATCGTTCATGGGTTAGATTTGTCAATGTGTTGAAAACTATCAAAAAATTTGCTGACGAGATACAACAATCAGTGTTTCGAAAAATTTTGAATGCTAAGGCATTTGATAAAAATATCAATGAATTTGAGGCTGTTTGTAAGATACATTTCACGGTGGCAATGTATTCCGAGGAACGAAGAGAACAAGAAAGTATGTTTAGAAGATATTAATATATTAGGAAGAGTAAGTATTGTGTCATTTGATTTTTTTTTTTACCATTTTTATTATCATGTATTGTATATATAACATATAGGCAATGAACGATATTAAAGAAGATATGAAAAATGTTTTGAAAGAGATAAGTCTTTTATCATCCAATGTGGAACAATTAAAAGTCCAATCAGCAAAACGAGGTGCTACTTCTAACGTAGAAAATCCTTTAAATGATGAATACAAGGTGCCTCTCATTAAAGATAACGAACTTACTGATCCGGACGGCGGACCTGATAATGTAAGAGGATCAAACAAAACCGTTATAAAAAAAATCTTTCGTGGCTTAGAAGTGACATGTATAAAGTTCAAAATATTGAGAAAAATGAAACAGAACTGGTCATCCTCAATTTACTAGGGAGATGATCGGATCAAACTAGTGTCATGGTTTTTTGAATGGGAAATCTAAAAGAATTGTATACCAATTATGAAATTTCTTGGAGAAATTACAATTTATGCATTGACATAAAGAAACGCCTGGCAGGCCTGCTAGCTTTAAGACATGCTTGAATCTTAAACCTAACATATTTTACATTACAGATTTAACTTATATATAAACAAATGAAAAAATCGATACGATATTATGAACAAAATTAAACCGTACCTGATGAAATTTCGACGAAGTCCTCCTTGTCTTTAAACAATAGAAGCCCTGCATCAGGCTTGAGAGATCAACACTCTTAATGTCATTAAAAACTTCAGAGAGCGATATTTTGTCATCAAGGATTTGTTTTATTTGTTTTCCATCATCTCGACTAGCATTTTATTATTATTGAAATTAATTAATTTAATTAAATTGGTCATCGTCTTTTTAGCTCTGATAATAATAATAATTATTGCTTCTTTGCTTCACCAATCGTGCTCTCTTTGATAAATCAAATACTTTATTAATTAATATTAATTAACGTATCGTTTCGAATAAGACACGAATAAAAAATTGAACATACTTTAAATTTCTATTAAAACCTATCAGAGTTAAATTCGGTTAATATTAAACATTCAGGCATTTTTATATTTTAAATCTAATTTATTTTTTAATTCCTTAATACTTTTATAAAATGATGCGTAAACATTGGTCAAGGGAAAATGCACATAATAAAGTTTCGTTATGAAATTATTCCCTTCTCCTAAATTACAAGAATTTAATTTATCGTGGAAAGGTAGATTATTCTCAGTAAATTCGATTAGCAATATTCGATAAAAAAAAATCTCACCATAATGATAAAGACGATTTTTGAGAGTTTTGTATGAAATTCAGCGCAATAATATCTTCTCTATCGCTTATTGCAACACAACATCTTTTATTATAATACATAAATAAGCCTATTAAAAAGAAAGGGAAAAGAAAAACAAGGTGGTATTTCCAAAATATATATATTTATATTTATTTGCTATGGAATTTTTGATTTAAGCTACGATAGATTTTTTTTACGTTTTTTTTTTATCCTCTTATCCACTGTCTGATCAGTAAGTTCATAATCTTTAATTTAATGGAATGTTCCATAGAAGATTTACCTCTTTCAAAACATTTTTCATATCTTCTTTAATATCGTTCATTACCTATATGTTATATATATAATACATGATAAATTTAGAGAATTATAATAAAAATGGTAAAAAAAAAATCAAATGACACAATACTTACATTTTCTTGTTCTCTTTGTTCCTTGCTAAGAGAAATGTAAATCCTTACAAACAGCCTCAAATTCATTGATATTTTTATCAAATGCCTCTTTAACAGTATTAGCATTCAAAAATTTTTGAAATACTGTTTGTTGTGATATCTCGTCAGAAATTTTTTGATAGTTTTCAACACATTGACAAATCTAATCCGTGAACGGTAATATGTTTGGTTGCGAAAGTTTTCTTCATTTTCTTGTTGTTACGTACTAAAGACTTGACAGCTTGTTGAACTATCTCAACGCGGTCAATTAAAGCTAAACAGATTTTCTTATTGCATTTTACGTTGTCATATGTGGTATACAAGCCATCCACAACCGATGTAACAGTACTGAATAAAGGAAGAAATGATTGAATAGCATCACCAACTATTTGCATCGTTCGAAACCATGCTTACATCATATTCACCAGCGTAGTTAACTTCAGTCGTGCCTTTCTTTTTTTTTTGTAAATTATTTAATGCACGCAATAAATTATTTATCCATAAATGTTTAATAAAAATGGTAAAATTTTTCAATTGATCGGGGTACCTCATTTAAAGTTGTCAGGATTTGATTATAGACTGTCGAGGATAATAATGTACTTTCGGGATTATATTGGCGGGATTCCGATCGTTGGGATTTTGTACCAAATCCTAATAATCAATTTGAGAAAACGCAGCTCTTTGCAAAAATATTACTGACTTACCTTTTGGTGATAGTGTTAAAATATTAAAAAGTATAAGTAAAGGCTTTTTTTTGCAAAATGTTGATCTAATTCTTTAATTCTTTTCAATAAACTGATCGGTTTTAATGAAAAGCAGATTTTGATTTTATTAAAATTTATACTAACAAAAATTTATTTAAATTATTGCTAAAGAATTTTTATTAAGCACATGATATAGATCACAAAGCGTACAATAAACCGAATAATTATTAGTACTCAATTTTTTATCAGCATTGGTTTATGTCTTCTAAGACTCTCAGCAACTGACGTGAAATATTCAGTTAATCTGATTTCATCAACTGCATGAACATATTTACACGTTAGAGATTGTCTATCTCTAGTCTTCGGAAGATATTCCTTTGCTATATCGGCCATTCTTTTTAACGATTTACCACTATGGCCATCACCAGCGAACATGACCGTATACAAATATAAGTATGATCTAAGAAAAAATAATAATAATAGATTTAATACAAATTTAATTAAGATATATTTATGCTTACATTAATTTTGTTAACTTACCCCCGAGTTCTTTCTTGTGAACAAAGAGAGTGTACTTCACTTTCAGCGGCCTCACAACCACCATCCGATAAGAAAATAACTATATTTGTTCTGAAAATAAAACATACGTAATTTTGTTACAAATGTGCATTGTAAATGTTTGCGTACATAAATTAATGTATCATCGACTTACTTTAAAGGGTCATAGTAATTCTGAATTATAGTTGAAGCAATATTGATTCCTGTAGCAAAGCTAGTACCACCAATAGTATTATGTGTCATCATTATTTGTAATAGCTCATCCGGATTCGTTATACTTTTGTTTTCAAAAACGCATATTGCCGAGTTAGCGAAAAGAACTAAAGATGCTGTATCATTATCAACAATCATTTGTCCATTTTGTGCTGCTCTTGAATTTCTTCTCGTTACAGTGAAGTTATAAACTGCCTCATAAACTGCACCTAATCGATTATTATGCGAGTTACGTAAACCGTAAGTTTTTGTACGAGTGCAAAGAGGTTTACAATCAGCAAAATTCATTGATGAACTTCTATCAACAACAAACACGATGTGAAAATCTCCAGAATTAGTCGCAGGATTCTCACATAAAAACTGGTAGCAGAAAAAAAAAAATATTAACCAAATTTTTTTAAATATGTTAAATGAAAGGACTGAATTCGAATACTGCTTACGTGATGACCACCAGCTGAAATATAACCTATGCCATTTGGGGGTCTAGATGCAGTATTTAAGCTAGAATGAAAAATTTCTAACGTGCAATAAGATTTTGTTGGTTCTTTTAAACTGTATTCGTCAACCTTATGATGTTTTTCGTCTGAACATTCATAATCACATNTCATCATTATTTGTAATAGCTCATCCGGATTCGTTATACTTTTGTTTTCAAAAACGCATATTGCCGAGTTAGCGAAAAGAACTAAAGATGCTGTATCATTATCAACAATCATTTGTCCATTTTGTGCTGCTCTTGAATTTCTTCTCGTTACAGTGAAGTTATAAACTGCCTCATAAACTGCACCTAATCGATTATTATGCGAGTTACGTAAACCGTAAGTTTTTGTACGAGTGCAAAGAGGTTTACAATCAGCAAAATTCATTGATGAACTTCTATCAACAACAAACACGATGTGAAAATCTCCAGAATTAGTCGCAGGATTCTCACATAAAAACTGGTAGCAGAAAAAAAAAAATATTAACCAAATTTTTTTAAATATGTTAAATGAAAGGACTGAATTCGAATACTGCTTACGTGATGACCACCAGCTGAAATATAACCTATGCCATTTGGGGGTCTAGATGCAGTATTTAAGCTAGAATGAAAAATTTCTAACGTGCAATAAGATTTTGTTGGTTCTTTTAAACTGTATTCGTCAACCTTATGATGTTTTTCGTCTGAACATTCATAATCACATTTTTTAAAATTATCACGATCATCTTTAGAATATGGATCTATGTACAACGTGATCTTAAGTTAATATACAGAATTTTGAAGATAAAAAAATTTATTATTATTATTATTATTATTATCATTATTATTAAATGAATACCTTGAAAATTAGTTCGTTCCCAAAAGACACGATGAGAAATATAATCTTTTTTTTTTCGCGGGTTAGGGCTGATATTTGCTATATTTTTTTTGAACCGATAGATAAAAATTAAGTTAAACATAAAATTCATGTTATATATTTCTCATAAACCATATAAAAAGTTAATACCGTTCATGTGCTCCAATACACCTTCCCTTTTACCACCACCTGCACTTTCACAGAAACTTGGATTTAAGCAATAATCTATATGCCGATGACGACCAACATGCTCACATAGCTAAAATTTTTTTTAAGATTAATATTTTCAAGTTTAAACACAATTGGCAATTTTAACTTACTTTGTGACATAAAACAAAATCTCCTCTGTCCCCAACATTCAATCGGTGCCCTATTAAAGACATAATTAGTATCATAAATTATTCCTTAATATTACAGGTAGTGATCGCATAACACCGGATTTTTTTTCAATACTATTGACGCATAACAACATTCAAGTCATGTAAAAAAAAAGTCCAATGTTATGTAATCAAGAACAATAATTATAATTAAATACCATCAAATTCAAATTCGGCATCTTCGCAAGTAAATGTTGTTAAGTACATGTTTCCATGAACAGTTGCTAAAACAATCCAATTTGTAATACATTAGTTAATTATGAACAAGAAATCAGTATAAGCATTCTATAGATTGTATATATATAATTACAATGTTCTGTATTATGTTTTAGTCCATGATCGTAAGGTAAAGTGCACTAGAAAAATAACAGTAAAATCAGAACCATTCAATGAAAATAAATAAATAGAAACAGTGCAACACCTACGTAATATGCACAATTTGGACATTTCTGATCACAATAATGGAATTTTTGTTTTTTATTTTCTTCTTTAATATGATTCCCATCGTCGTTTGGACATTCTGAATTACACACGTGAGCCTTCCCGTGAACATGATTTCCTTCCTCTTTATGGTCGAACTTATACGGCGGAATCATCATACAACATTGTAATCTTTGGTGTATTTGTGTGTACTAAATATGTAATAATATAATATTATTATCACAATAATTGCCAGAAAGAAATTGATTATCCAAGATAATAAAAATAAGCCTGTTGATGTCCTTAAAAATATATAATACCTTTGTAAACATAAAACTTCCATCCCTGTAATAAAAAAGGATCATATCAGATTCATAAACTTTTAATGAATCAAATTATTCAAAGATTCCTTACTTGTGCACATATTCGGCTTCTTCTTTTTTTTGTTCGGTCANTGAACAGTTGCTAAAACAATCCAATTTGTAATACATTAGTTAATTATGAACAAGAAATCAGTATAAGCATTCTATAGATTGTATATATATAATTACAATGTTCTGTATTATGTTTTAGTCCATGATCGTAAGGTAAAGTGCACTAGAAAAATAACAGTAAAATCAGAACCATTCAATGAAAATAAATAAATAGAAACAGTGCAACACCTACGTAATATGCACAATTTGGACATTTCTGATCACAATAATGGAATTTTTGTTTTTTATTTTCTTCTTTAATATGATTCCCATCGTCGTTTGGACATTCTGAATTACACACGTGAGCCTTCCCGTGAACATGATTTCCTTCCTCTTTATGGTCGAACTTATACGGCGGAATCATCATACAACATTGTAATCTTTGGTGTATTTGTGTGTACTAAATATGTAATAATATAATATTATTATCACAATAATTGCCAGAAAGAAATTGATTATCCAAGATAATAAAAATAAGCCTGTTGATGTCCTTAAAAATATATAATACCTTTGTAAACATAAAACTTCCATCCCTGTAATAAAAAAGGATCATATCAGATTCATAAACTTTTAATGAATCAAATTATTCAAAGATTCCTTACTTGTGCACATATTCGGCTTCTTCTTTTTTTGGTTCGGTCACAATCATGCATACTCCTTTTTCTTCGCATAATTCGAGGCACGGATGTTCATTTCTAGAAATATATGAATCAATTCAATCGTGATATCTAAATTGAATATATATATATATATATAAAAGACTTGCTATTACTTACCCGCAAAAATGATCCACATCCTTTTCTAAACTATGAAAATGATCCCTACTTTCACACAGTCGCTGACAATTTCCTACTGGGCATCTAATTGGACACACTACACTTTGGCATTCGTGACGTGTATGAGGAAACTCACATGGAAGCTAATTTAGAAGGTATAAACTTGTTTGTTATTTTGAGGATGACACAATGTCGACATTTATAGCATTAAAATATTATGCTTACGTTACATGTATTCCGACATTCGTACGGTTTTCCTTTTGTTGGTTTGACTTTCAAAGAACATGGAGCACCACAAAAATGCTTCAATGATTCGCATAAATGAATCTTGTTTCCTTTAACTTCTTGATGTCCAGCATCCTTTGCGCAAGACTTTTCACAATTTCCTTTTTTAGAATACGTGCATGGTGCACCACAAGAATGCTTAACGGGACATCTATGCTTTCCTTGATGTCCAGCAAATTTATCACATTCCGGAATTCCATCATTATGTGCTTCTTTGAATTCACATTTGCTATGACATCTGTGGTCGGTCAAACAATCATGTTCTGCATCACCTTTATCATCATCATGACGACTAGCTTTAAGGCATGCTAATCCACAATTTTTACAACGAAGACGACAAACATTCCAGAATAAATTGAGGCGGCTAATTTCTTGATCCAGAGCACAACTTGTTGTATATATCTCATTATGATCTTTAGGAAACCTCGAAGTATTTTTTGTGAACCATTCCTGTACCCTCCTTATTCGACGATTAACGATCAATTTGAAAAACTTACCCAAATTGGAAATCCATTCAGAATCAGGAAAATCAGGAATGGACCCACGAGCAAAAATGTGTTTTTCAAAATATTCTCTTAAATCTGAATAAGAAGAGTTTTAATTAAATTATATAGGTCATCTATCCAATTCACTTAATTTGGGATTACATACCAGATGAAACTTTGAGAAAATTTTCACCATCCCTGAGTAACACAAGTCCAGTATCGGGCATTAATTTAAGGTCAACGTTTTCAAAAGTATCAGATAGCGATATATCATAATCAGGAATTGGAATTCCATCGTCACGACCCTGAAACAGATAAAATTAACATAAAGTATTATGCTAAAAAAAAATTCAAAAATTCTTATCATCATTTTTACCATAAGGCATTTAATAGTTGGATCTGATCCGAATTTTGAAGATTCGGAAGAATCATCCTCTTTTTGCTCGTAACCGTAAGATATCGCGTCTTTGAGAAATCTTTTTAACTCTAACGTTCTCACAGTGATTAACGTTGCCCGAATACTTCCCCAATCACATATTCTTTATAAAAAATTTTACAAAAATAAAAATGAGCGACAGTTGCTAATGACCGCAGAACCTTTATCAATATTAATACTCACTTTAATTTTGTCATCAGTACCTATTATGTACGTTTTTTTTAATTATTTATTAAAATTTTTTTTATACAAAATTATGATTCTAATTATTTTTCATACCTTAATTTTTTCTACAAACATTCTGGCATTTTCATATTGCGATTCTTGTTTATCCAATTTATTTTTAATACTTTTAATTTTCGTATAAAATTCTTGATCGGTGAACACTGGCCATGGATATATGCACATTTTATCACGGTAAAGTTTAGTAATAAAGTTGTCTTCTTCCTCCTATAATAATAACAATATATTACTACTATTTTCATGTCATTGTGTTAAATAGTACAGGAATAATTACATACTTTATCAACGATCTTTGCGAATTTTGAATGAAATTCATCTACAATATCAATTCTGTCACCTTTTGGGACATCTTTGATAACAATGCAGAAGCATGCCTTTAAAGACAAAATAATAATTTATTGACTTTGATGTATATATATATTTATAGTTTTTTTTTCGAGAGTGGATGCGTACCTGAAAAATGTCAGGATCGTCCCCAAAATAATTTGAACCATCTTGAAAACGTTGAAACATGGAAGAAATATCTCTACTGACTGCAAATTGGCTCTTGAAAAGCACGAGGTTTGACAGAGCCGCATTTAAAAGTTGTAAGAAAGTTTCTTCTTGAGCTGATCTTTCGATGCTTGCCAATCCTAATAAAAGAAGTATTACTTTCAGTTCAGGAATCATTAAATCATATTTTAAAGGAATTAGAAGCATTAAAATTATACCTTCAAAATCAAGCGCAACATATAGTGTATCATCTGTTCTGACTTCAAATTATCAAAATTTTTAAGCAAGGGATAACAGAAAAGTTAATTACATAGATTGTGTATAATCAAAAATTTACCTAAAGACATCCAAACGCCTTCTGTGCAGCGCTAAAAAATAATCATAAATGTTAACGGATAACAAAATAAAACCTTATTTATTTTTTTAAATAATTACATACCCTTGCAGATCCGTCAAAGGTTGAACCGATGCAGTGGTTCAATAGATAACTCTTGCCTTTTTTTAAAAGCATAAAATATTAAAATCGTCATACGAAGTAACATGAAAGAGATATGAAAGCGGTCTGTTTTTATATAACTTGCCACAAGATTGCTCTCCCATGGAAGAAATAACCTTAACTTTAAGGTCGGCATAATAATCGAATATAGATTCGTACCATCCAAAAGAGATGGACTTTGAAACACTTCCGATAAGTCCCAAACCGTCATCTAATGTCGGTTGCTCGGCTTCCTGCGTAGAAACACCATCCAATCTGTATAGGAATCAAGCAGAACAACTCGATGACCCAACTATTTAATGTGATTCAAAAAGAATAAATAATGGTTAATATTAATCAATTATTTATCACAGTTGTAAATTTGCCGTAAAATCCGAAACGTTTTGTCTAGTGAATTTCAAGATTCAGGAATATCCGAAACTATCAAATATTTCCAAATTAGGATTTCGACCGCAATACAAAAACAACCTACTCTCCAAATTTGTATTCTGTGTATTTTCCTTCCAGATCAAGATCTTTTATAGTTGTGCAGGCGCTTTTAAATTCCTTGAGATGACCAATTGGTTTTTTGGTATCATTTCTAAATTTTTCAAATGATTTTTTAATGTATTTTTGGAACTTTTTCTCATATTCATCTATTTCTAGTTCGTTCGAGTTCAGATCCATCACTACTGTTAATGTCAATGGGCTATCCGTTCGCCCAATCGGACTTGCTATTGCATATTTTGTGAAAACCATCGAATACACGTCGAGTAATCCATTTGTTGTTGTCCTTGGTTCAATTACAAATTTTATCCATTTGCCATGTTCGAGGGACTCAAATGATTTGTTTGAAATTCTCAATTCATTGTTGGAAATGACCTCTATTATTTGACGTTTTTCGTTACCAATAACTAAGGAATCTCTCACGTTAATATCATTGGTGAAATTTGTATTTTGACCATGAACTGTAAAAGGATCATGTGATTCTATTTTCACGCTTCCTACCGTTTTTTCCACTGATAGTTTTTCGAATCGATATTTTGTCTTTGCATGAGAAATATTGGTTACTAATGATTGAAAAGAACCATCATGTTGATCAATTGTTGTCAGGTGAATCTGTTGCATTTCAAATGAAGAAAATTGAAAAAGTTCAACTGAAGGATTTTTTAATGGAACGTCAATTATCATGCTTGCATTTGGGGTGAAATTCTCCGAAAAGAATATGTATGCACGAACAACCTCTTCGGTTTCTGTCTTTTCAACGCCGTCGGTTAAATTTTCTTTAGGATCATCTGGTTGCGTATCTGTTATGGAATCATCCATAACTCGGGTTTCTGAAGTAGTAATTATTTCTGTTGTTTCTTTNGATTTGTTTGAAATTCTCAATTCATTGTTGGAAATGACCTCTATTATTTGACGTTTTTCGTTACCAATAACTAAGGAATCTCTCACGTTAATATCATTGGTGAAATTTGTATTTTGACCATGAACTGTAAAAGGATCATGTGATTCTATTTTCACGCTTCCTACCGTTTTTTCCACTGATAGTTTTTCGAATCGATATTTTGTCTTTGCATGAGAAATATTGGTTACTAATGATTGAAAAGAACCATCATGTTGATCAATTGTTGTCAGGTGAATCTGTTGCATTTCAAATGAAGAAAATTGAAAAAGTTCAACTGAAGGATTTTTTAATGGAACGTCAATTATCATGCTTGCATTTGGGGTGAAATTCTCCGAAAAGAATATGTATGCACGAACAACCTCTTCGGTTTCTGTCTTTTCAACGCCGTCGGTTAAATTTTCTTTAGGATCATCTGGTTGCGTATCTGTTATGGAATCATCCATAACTCGGGTTTCTGAAGTAGTAATTATTTCTGTTGTTTCTTTTTTATCTTCAGATTCTTTAGAAATTTCACTACTAATTTGTAATTCCCTTGGACAATCAGTAACGTTCTCGGGTATACTAGTTATGTCCCTTGGACAATCAGTAACGTTCGCAAGTATTTTGGTTTCTTCAGAATGAATTATCTCCTTCACAAATGCAACAATGCAAGCACCATCTGGTGTGCTTAATACCCGACTGGAATTGGCAGGTAGTTGAGCTATTCCCGGTCTAAAGTTATTATTGGTCAAGTTATAAATTCGTGCACGGCCGTTTCTTTCCACGAAGCATATGTCTTCGGTGTTCTTGATGAAAAAGAAGTGAGAAATTTCAGGAATATTCGGATACCATTGCTGAAGTAAAATATTACAAAATTGCAGATGAAGATTTGTACGTTCTTCATCAAAACTGCACGCATCAAGCTTGCGCGACATTACAATAAATAAATATTAGCATTATATTATCATAATTAGTAATTTTGACAGATAACAATTAACATTAGCTACTTACCCTCCCTTTCTCGTTATCATAAATTGCTATCAAGCCCTTTGGTTCATTGACCGATATCATAAAATTTTTACTCGGACTGAGCTTTTTCAATGTTGTTTGTTCTTTTAAAACCTTTTTCAGACGCGCGGTGATTTCAAAATAAATTTCTAATTTTTGAGTAGTTTTATTCCAAAGAAATATAATAAACTTTCGATCAAATTGAGCGATGTGCCTATAATAATAATAATAATAATAAAATTTTCAAATGGGTATTAAATGAAATCACTAGACAAGATGATGTAAGAATAATTACTTGAAATCATATGTTTCTGGGTCAATTTCAAGAGGAACACCGAAACTCCTATCATTCGAGATTATTATTGGTCGTGGAACATGTTGTCTATTCTTACTGAGTTCATGTGTATCTTCTTGGCCGAGTTGCGTGCTGTGGATAGTAAGGCATAATTGTTCTGGGTGAGGAATTTCAATTAAACGCAATAATTGATAAGAGTTTTGTTTCCAAGTATATTCTAATCGTTTAAGGCAAAAATATCAAGTTATTGAATTTTCAGGATTTACAATTCTTGTTCATTAAGTTGCTAATACATATAATTCATACTTCTGCATGTAACATCCATAACCATTATAAGATCCCCTTCTGGATATTTTAACTCAAGATTATCACATATTTCATTAAAATGCTTCCTTTTGATTTCCCATCTTTCACCTGACAATTCTGATTCATTCTTTTGACTTAGAGTCCATTCAGTGTTCCGTTCAAAAGCTCGAATAATCTGATTCAAACTTTCATGAAACTTATGTTTTTTCCAATCTTTATATTTTTCAAAAAATCTCGCCGCTATTTTTTCATCACCATAGTCAGAAATTTGACGCACGAATTCACCATCAGGAATCTTTTTAGATGCCTCTCTGATTTTATTAACTATATCTTTTGCATTACTGCTAATTCCAAATAAATTAGAATACCAAGTTGTTTCCGATGTATATTTTCTCACCAATGCAACAAAATCTCTTTCATCATCAAAGAATATTTTATGGGCTGAGATGTTTTCTTTCGCAACATTATCTTGATTTTTCCCACCAGAATTGTCAGCATATTTCTTTGCAAAGATAAACCGATTCTTATTATCATTCCAAGATTCGAGAGTGATACTTTCAACTAAAGCTAAGAGCTTTTCACAAACATTAGGATATGTTTGCTTTACGCGATTGATTTCTATTATTTGAATGCAAATATTTAACGAAGTCATGTAATTAATTAGTCAAATTATTTCAACTCCAATGTTGTTAGAATGGGTCAATTAGACATAAGGAAAATGCAATTGCCATAAGGTTGAGCTCAAAGGAAAAAAGAACTTAAGGTCCAATGAAAACATTATTAAATTCAACTTACCATCATTATCAACGGTTTTATCAATTATCTTGTCTATCTTGTCTTCAAAATTGCTACACAAAATTGAAAAAAATTTTTGCATTAGATTTATTAAATTAATATTAAAAAATAATAATTTGATAACGTGTCATACCTATAAGTTTTTTTCAAATGTTGAAGTGTCATTTGTTTCATGATGGTTATATCCCTATCAACCTTATTTTTATTATCCTGTTTCATTATAATTCTTTTATTTTCATGAGACTTCAAAGCTTCGCTATAAGGTCTAAAAAGTTCAGGAAGTAACAAGCCATCCTTGACGATAATTTCCAATTTTTCAATAGTCATTAGATTACGATCAAATTTGAGAGAACACTTTTGCACATCAAGCTTTTGTCTAAAATAATCCCGAAATTTTGAAAATGAATCAAATGATAGAATATTCTTTTCAATAGTTTTTTTGGCGGGTATCATCTCACGAGTAAGGAATGTTTGATTTGATACAGATTCAATAACCAATGGATGCAACGGAGGACCATCATTACACTCGGAGATTTGTGCTAATTTTTGAAATGATATCTTCCAATTGTTGGAATAAGTCAGCACAATTTTATATAACAGTTTCTTATTTTTTACGTATGTGCGCAAAATCGTTTACGTAAAAATGAATAACTTACATTAAAACCTGGAGAAAATTCAAAATTTTCTTTTTGCTCTTGGCTCTTTTTAACCTCAAAGGTATGACATATACTATCATCACCAGAATCAGCAGCCTCATCATCATCATCTTCTATGACTTTAAATACCTGCCAGTCGAAATTTTCCAAGTCATCGTCTATCATCATTAATAAAACATATATGAGTATTTTAAATCTTACATAAACTATTAAAAGAATGCGCACGTGACATACCGTCCATGAGACATAATTGGTGACTTGTAATTTTTGTTAGATATCTGGGTTTATTAGCAAAGTAACATTAGTTTTGTTATGTTTTTCAATTAAACGAAAGAAATGAACAAAAATCTAACCTGTGAAAGTTCGTCATGTTTTTCTTTAGGAAAGATGATGCGGATCCTTTGTAACAACTATCCTCGCTCCAGTGTAAAACCATGAACTTTGGAATTTCATCATCATCAGATGAAAGTTTTTTAAGGTAAATACCAGGTCTTAAACCCGAAATAATATGTTTTTCATTAATCGAGTTATAGTTATAAGGTATCAAAAGCGATTCATATCTACATTTTAAGTATAAATTAATTAAATAACAATTAATATAGGCATCTATGAACGTTGTAACGGCTAAAGGTACTTACGCGGATTGATCAATAAGGCCTTTCTGAAGTAGAAATTTGGCAATGAGTTCATTCTTGCCATAACAGCCAATTAGAAGGATCTGGTGGTAATTTAACTGCTCAAATCGAATTTTTGAAATCGACCTGTAACTATTAGGTACTATTTCGTTGCAAAGTTCTTTCATGTATTTGTTCGAAATAATAATCTTATCCACTATAGGAAAATTACACACGATCAGATAATATAATTAAATAAAAAATAGTTATGAATAATTAATCTATCATTACCTAAACCATTCGAACTTTCGTCTTTGAATACATCTAGAAGACGGTAAAGGCCCGGAATGGATTTACATAAATCGTGCTTATTATCATATTGACCATCTGTTTGAGTATCTATGGATTCTTGGTCATCATTCTCATCTAAAAAAGAGAATAAAAATTTTGTATAAGCACGTGACGATAATCTCGCGTTCACAAAAAAAGTGATAATTTTTAATATCAATATTAATCAGAATAAGATATAATAATGATAATTCAATATTAAAGAAATGGCAATGTGAAATATTTTTACCTTTACGTCTTTGATTAGTCTTTTGGGAATTTTCTGATTAAAAAAAAAGGTAATTTGAATAGTTTAAAAAACGCTATTTCGCAATCACATCAAATTTACTGTAGAAATAACAAAATACGTGATTTCCTACTCGAACTTTTAAACATGACAACGAGTTAAAGAGATCTGAGTTTGAACTAGTTCAATCCTTGCTTTTTGTATGAATGGATTGTTCGGAGAAGTTCATTGAAGGTCCGTATTACAGTCATTCTAAACAAGAACTTGACACGTATAAGCCTAATAAAGAATGCTTGATAAGAAATTGGATTTAACGTTAAAAGGCAATACCAAATACGAAACCGAATTTACTTTTTCGTTTTTTTGTTAATCCAATTTAGGAAATTAAACAATAAAATTAATAATTTTTTGTTGCTCGATAAAAATATTTAATTTAACGATTTATTTCTACCGTTTATTTTTTAGTAGAAGAAATTCAATGCTTTCTAGAGATGTTAAGAAAATTAAATAAACTCTGTAAACTCTGTAAACTATGTAAAGAGAAGTAGGACCTTACATTATGTTAATAAAGATTGAATCAAAACATATGTTGTGGCAACTTGAAAATTTTGAATATATAAAATTAATATGGAAGGATCACTGTTTTTGCCATGTTGCAACACACTTTAATTTTTAATTCAGAATATTTAACGAATAATGAATTTCACATTTAAAGAAATGGAACAATCGTAATTAATTGTCCAAAAATGTCGTTCATTGTTATCTTCGCATAATTTTTCTCTAATAGATCGAACTGTAAATATAAATACTATCTATTTTTAGAAGTCATTTATCGTGGGAAACCTTAATATGTGTTGTGAAAAGCGGAGTTTTGCTCCTCTGTTGTGGACGTATTCGGAAACGTTATTAGGAAATCTTTTTATAAATAATGGCAAACATAATATAATATAAGTTTTCAAATTTGGTACAAAGAGAGAAATTACCATTGCGGTCATATAAATAAGTCGAGAAAATTGTTCTAGAATTTCTAAATTCGATTTCTTTACTACGAACAGCCTAGATATCAAGAAATGTTTGAAGATATTAATAATAGTGCTGGCACTTCGACAGAAAATATGATTAATGACGACCTCTGGGAAGAAGGTAAAGGAAATAAACATAGTCTGTCTCGTTCAAAGTTGATTTCATAAAGTTTCGGAAAATTAGTGAATTATATATTGTCTGATATTTATTGTGAGATTCGTGAACTGTTAGCTCTCTCTTTAGTGCTCGATCATTCATCTTTTACTCCGTCTGCAGTTCTATCATTTTCAATCTGGATGCCTATTTTCTTCTGACCTTTGAATTGTTTTGCGATTTATTATTTCACGAGTTTGATTCACTGAACAAAGATTTATTAGTATCGCGGCTAAACCAGGCGAAACTAAAGTTCACAAAACAAAACATTTTGATTTTGAAAAAAAAAGTTTCGCCCGTGAAGCTAGTTTGGATCTTGACATTTATAAAATCCGCACTTTCTTGGTCAACGAAATAATTAACACTTCTATGCTTGATCTCGATAAAAGATGTATCTGACGATGAAATAAAAATGGATTACAAGACCATCGATGATCAAACAGACGGTCAACCTATTTCTAAAAATGATTTGTGCGATTTGATTCCTGGCCTTTATCGCCTTTTGGACTTGTGTAAAGATGAAGGCACCAATGGACTCGGTATGAAAAAGAATAACCGAACCATATGATTGCTTCCTCAAAATAATGATCAAAAATCTCTAATATCCGTTATTTGATACTTAAAGTTGACAAGGTCATTATTTCACAGCAGCATATAGAAAAGTTCTGTAATGAAATGGTGGCAAATAGTTTCAAGTCTATTGCAAAAATTCGCTACGATCGGCTGAATTCTCGTCGTTTTCATCTTATTGGATGTTACGGTCGGAACGAACTTATAGCAAAGCTTTTGTTGGGCAAGGCTATTATTAACCAGTCAACGTAAACTATTTTATTTAGTAAATTCTTTAATCTATTTTTTTTATATCAGATTTTATTAATTATTGTTGCAAATGTAGATATGAATTGTTGATTCATAATGATTCCAACGCTGCTGAAGCAACATTAAGTCCCGGCATCTATATTCAAAAACTTCCTTCTGATAATGAGGAACATAATTTCGATATTCCTCAATTTTTACTTATTCATTGGAGTGAAGACGGTTGTTATGAAGATTCCGCATCTTCTTATCAAAAGAAAAACATGACTAATTTGCATAGGTATGAACTACAATTATGATTAATTTATAGCATAAAACTTTTAAACTTTTTTTTTTGTTTTATTTTTTGAAATTTTAGGTACCTCACCAAGCTCTGCGAACATCAAATATGCCTAATGTCAGATAAGGATTTGGCGTGTATTAACTGGCAAAAGTTAGATGTTGATGATGACGATGATGATGAGGCAGGTTTTATATTTGAAGTTAAAAAACGTGATGAGAAAAAGAGAAATTTTGAACTATTTCCAGGATTTGATGTGCGTATTTCTTTGAATCTAAAGTATTAATTTGATTAAATCTAAAAAACATATGTCGAATTATCTAATACTTTGAAAATTTTTGAAGCTTTATCACGAGAAACTAGTTGATCACGATGGCTCAAAACTGTCTCCCTTAGTAGTTGAATCAGTTTCTAATCCGATGTTAATAACACGAGAAATGTTACGGACGGAAAGAATCTCCGTTCAGAATGATAAAGTGTTTGATTCGGAAAAAAAATTTCAGGAGTATTTTCAGCAAAAACTTAAAACGAATAAATATTCACTATTGATTGATAGTAAAGTTACAATGGCTGAACTGGAAATTATTGTGAATGACGGTTTGAAACTTCCAAATTTATTGATACCATATCATTCAGATTTGAAAGCTCATAACGAAGAGAAAAATATCGAAACACATAAACTCGAGAAAAAACTTCAAGATGATATGAGTATTGTCAATAAAATTGCATGTAAAATTTTAGAAGAAACATATAAAATCTTTGAGAAACCTACATCTTCAAAACAAGAAGAAAATTCGACACTTGATGATAAAAGTATGTTTTAGATCGTAAATTCTTGATAAATGAATTTATGTAAATTACTGACTTTTTTTTACAATTATGTTTTGTTAAAAAACGTTAGCTGTTGAAAGAATTAACCAATCCTATGCTGGTATACAAAAAGAAATTTGTGAAGCTATTAGTTACATTGATCATGCACAATGGAACGATTATAAGGCTCGATTCATCTTTGTTCAAGATTATTCTAGCAATAATTCAATTTCAAATAATTCAATTTCAAATAATTCAATTTCAAATAATCACGAACCTAAAGCAAATGTAGACATATTTTCGGAAAAGGATATCTCTTCTTTAATAGGCAAATACACAATTAATACAAAAGATCAAAAATTTTTTAAAAAATTGGCAAATTATATAAAAGGTGGTTCAAACGTTGATGATATCGTTCTAGAGGTGAAAGATCAAGCCAAAAAAATTAAAGACAATGAATTCGTGCAAGAAATTTCGAAAAATACTGTTGATGATAGTGAATATATTATACAACAATTTTATAAATGCTATCAAGATTGGAAAAAATCAAAATTTCCAAAAATTATTAATTCAATAATTCAAAAGTACGAAGATGAAATTAAACGAAAAAGTAATCAAAATTTTGAAACAAAACTAGAACCAATTTATAAAAAAAATTTTCAATTAATTTGTGATCAAATTGAGTCAAATTGTTCAACCGGGAATCTCTTAAAGGTTTTGGGTGTAAAAATTACTGGTATGTTTATAATTAATGTTCATTTATTATTAATTTTTATTATTAATTTTTGTTTATTATAATAAATAAGTTTTTTATTTTTGTTTTTACAGAAGGGATAATTAATAAAAAAAAATACGAATTAAATCGAATAATTAAAGTTCCGCAATTATGTGTTACCATTTATAACTCTCAATTCAGTCAGGAAGATATGATCAGCATGAGTAAAGATGAATCCTTTATCCCTAAACCTATTTTACAACGTTACGGAAAACATTCAGGGATTTCTTTTGAAATTGATCCGGAAATTTATGAATTTAAGTAAGTTATGATCATATACATAATCTTGTTTAATAATGATTAAATATATGAATAATATTTTATATTTTTATATATATTTCGATAATTATTCTTATTCATGTAGACACATAGTACACATTAAAAAGAAATTTCTCGTGTTTCTTTGGAATAAAGTAATCCAGGGATTGGAAATCTATTTTGGTTCTCTTCTTCATCTACGAAAAACTATTCAAGCACAGGAACCATTGAAGAAATTAAATTCAGAAAAAAATTTTATGATAGCGGTTAATGAACCAAAAGCTTTAATTGCGCTTTATGATATTGATATGGGCATGGTATGTATTTAATATATACGTACGTACTTTCATTTATCTTAAATGTTTGGTTGACTGAACTGATTATATTTCCCTCTCTGTGATTTTCTGATTAGCTCAACTCGTATTTATTTGAAGATCATTCCAACATAAACCTTGCATATAGAAATATTCAAATTAAGCAATGGTATAACGAAAATGTTCCCAATATTGCTCATTTCTTCTTTGTAAAAAATACAGATAAAATCTGTTTTGTGGAATCAAATGGTCGAGCTCGTATTTATAGTTTGGTGAATAATGATTTCTATCCTGGGGTTGCACAATTTCCGAATAACACATTCAAAGCAATGAGCTCGCCCGATGGCACATGTATTGTTGCTTTTGTAAAAGAAAAATCGAAAGAAGATTCTTCGCCGACAAATTATGATATGATTGATGTGATTCGTGGAGATGTTTATTTTACTGAAAATTTCAGTCAAAATGCAGATATAGTGATAAAAGTTCCATTTAAACATGCATCAACTGATTTTCAATTTTCAACGATTAACGATCGCCAGCTTCACCTAACTACAATCGATAAGCAAGGTGGTTCATTCCAATCTCTAATGGTCAAAATCACACATGCAAAAATCAATTATCGATTTGAACGTCAGTTAACTCAAAAAGATATGGGTAAGGTTAGAATACAAACAGAGAACCCATTCATTATAATTGGTGGTGACACAAAATTTTCTCAAGACCTTTATATTGGAGATTTCATAATCATTGGTAATGAAAAGCGAGAAGTTATTAAGATCATGTCTGATATTGAATTGAAGATTAGTGGTCAATCATTTAAATCTGTTGAGTATGATAAATGGCACCCTTTCATGATCGAGAAAAGAAAAACCAGTAATGGATTAATTGATGTTTATTCGTTGGTTTTTACGAAATATGCAATATCAAGTCCAATTGGTAAAGTTGATAATCAATTGGCCGTAACTATCGTGATAGATTCCGAGAACTTGAATATAGAAGATGAATACAAGGAGAAATTTCAAAAATATTTTATTGATATGTTTAAAAAACTTAAAAAAGAAACAAGCAAACCGATTGGACATTTAAAGAAATTCAAAACTGATTGTAGAACCTTTAAAAGTTTCAATGATCTCACAAGCGTGAGTACGGAATATCAACTTGGAGAGTAAGTGAATAAAAATTAAATCGTAACTTTTTTAATAGCATTTACTTACGTATTTACGTTACGTTTTAATAATATAGGTGGTTGATTGATTTTTTCTGTTTGATTCCACTTCAAATAGCTGTTACCAGAGATAATAAATTCATTCCACTTCGAGATGGTATTTTATTACCCGAAGTTGAACAAACAACATTGGATAATTTATCCAATTCCATTTCATTTGGATGGTATGAGGCAATATTTGATTATTATACTACTCTTGAAGTAAAAGTAATCTCTTCAATGGGCGAACAATCATGTGGTAAGTTATTACGTTGCGTTAACTATCTTATCTTTACAATTCTAATGTGTGTATGAATTTTTTATATTGTTATATTGTTAAAGGCAAGAGTTATTTATTGAACCATTGTATTGGATCAACTTTTGATGGTTCTGCTATGGTAATTATTTATTATTATTCTTCTTCTTTATTATAATTTTGTTTGTTGTTATATTAACACTTAATTCATATCTAGCGTTGTACTGAAGGTGTATGGATGTCATTAGGTAAAAGTTGAATTCTTTTTATAGCCGTAACTTATTCAAATATTTTAACATATATTTTCATTTTATATATAAACAGTTAAAACAAATAATACTCTTTATGTTGCTCTTGATTTTGAGGGTACATTATCTTTTTCAATTATTATTTTTTACTGCTCATTTCTACCCCACAAAGATTGACTTATATAATTCTTTCTATAGGGCTTGCAAGCATAGAAAGAACAGCTCAGGAAGAAACTTACTTACAACTTCTTAACGCAGCTCTTTCTAATCTTGTCCTATTTAAAAGTCAGTTCGCAATTAGTCGGGATATTTCTTCAATGTTTCAACGCTTTCATGATGGAGTAAATTATTTCGGTAATGATCCTGACATATTTCAGGTAAGGTTGCTTAAATCAAAAATTCTGTGGAAATTAAATACACACACACACACATAGTTGGAAATATCACCTTGTTTTTCTTTTTCTTTCTTTCCTTTTTAATAGGCTTGTTTTTGTATTATCATAAAAGATGTTGCAATAAGCGATAGAGATGATATCGTTGAAGAATTTCAAACAAAACTCTCAAAAATCGTTTCTATGGTGAATTTTTTTTTTGTCGAGTATTGCTAATTGAATTTAATTTACACTACATTTTCACGATAAATTAATGTCAAAGAAATTCTTGTAATTTAGGAAGAAGAGAATAATTTCATAACGAAACTTTATCGTAATAAAATGTGCATTATTCCTTGGCCAGTGATTACTGACGCTTCATTTTATAAAAGTATTAGGGAATTAAAAAAACAATTGGATGAACAAGATTCAAAATATAAAAATGCCCGAATGTTTTTAGAAAAAATTAAGGTATTGTTTTTATCTATCATATTAATAATATAAATAATATAAATAAAATCATTAGCCTAATTTAACTCTATTTAACTCCATTTAACTCCGATAGGTTTTAATGAGAAATTTAAAGTATGTTCAATTTTTTTTTATTCCTGTGTCTTATTTAGACACATCATGTTAATTAATATTAATTAATAATAAAGTATTTGATTTATTAAAGAGAGCACGATTGGGGAAGCATCCAAGAAACAATAATTATTAAACGAACATCAGAGTTAAAAAGATTTTTAAATAACGTAATATCGTTTGGATATGAACAAAAAGATGATGACCAATTTTCTGTGTCAGATGGTTTGAATGATATTACTCACCTTACGGTCGGTAAATTAGGATGATAATGTGATGATAACTATTACTATTAAAATTAATTAATTTCAATAATAATAAAATACTAGAGTCGAGATGATGGAAAGCAAATCCCTGATGACAAAATATCGCTCTCTGAAGTTTTTAATGACATTAAGAGTGTTGATCTCTCAACTAAATTAATGCCTGATGCAGGGCTTCAGTTGTTTAAAGACAAGGGTGACTTTGTCGAAATTTCATCAGGTACGGTTTAATTTTGTTCATAATATCGTATCAATTTTTTCATAAAAGATACATTTGTTTATATATAAGCTAAATTTGTAATGTAAAATATGTTAGGTTTAAGATCCTTTTTTGAACAAAATATTTATGCACGTGGTTCTATCCCTGATTCCGAATGGTTGGAACTTCTGGAGAAACATTTTAAGTTCTTTGTAAACAGGCGAATAAAACGTGTACAGGAATGGATCACGCAAAATATTTCAAGTCTTCCAAAAGATCACAATGAAGTTTCGGTCGTGAATTATGTTCTTAATCAAGAGATTAGCAAACTTACTTCATTTTGGAATATTTGTCGACTCAGTTGTAACAAATGTAATCAAGCATGTCTCAAAGCTAGCAGGCATGACATTGATACGAATGATGCACATGATTGTTTAACTAATCATCTGTGTCATTCTTTATGTCACTGTATCAGAGATCATAGTAATGGCCTTATACCAAAATGTGTTAAAATAGCTGGCCATAAAGATAGGCATGAATGTGATGAAATTCATAGATGTGATGCTCCTTGCATTTATTCTAAGAAAAGAAATTGCAAAAAAATATGCATGAAAGATTATGATCATCATAAAGCTATAGGAAACGAGAGACATTTATGTGATTCCACCATACATTACTGTGAGGCTCCATGTTCGCTGGATGTTGAAACTCAGAAAGGCAAACATAAATGTCAAAACACATGCATTGCAAGTATTATGATACTACAAATTTAAGGTTTCATTTAGTGATAATTTACATTTTTTTTCTTACATTTTTTGCTTTCTTGTAATATTAGACTTCGTGTGAAGAACAACACACAATACATAAATGTCATGCCAACACGTGTCCAATTGTATGTTATGTTAAAAATTGCGAAAAAATTTGCGAAAATTCAGATCATTTACATGCTTTTGGGAAAAGTGTTAATCACATTTGTGGGTAGGTTGTAATTCACATATATACTTAAATTATGTGATCTCTTTTTATATTAAATTATTCTTAATTGTCACATAGGACCTGTCATTTTCGATGCGACAAGTGCAATAAGACATGTCAAAAAGCCAACCGACATGCTGGATCAAAATTTTCCTTTTTAGGACAAATTGGAGGTCACGATTGCTTAACAGACCATAAATGTCACGCTAAATGCCAATTTCCTAATTCCGATGCACATCTTAGTCAGGTCTTGCCTGAATGCAATTTATTCGCGGATCATGAAGGCATGCATAGATGCGTTCAAATGCATTCGTGTGAAGCTCCTTGTGTTCATGCTGATAAAAAAAATTGTCAAAAAAGATGCGCGAAGAATGCTTTACATCCAACGAACGAGAAGCACTTGTGTGAGGTCAAGGAACATTATTGTGGAGCTCCATGTTCATTAGATGTTAAAATTCATGGACATAAATGTCAAAACACTTGCATTGTGGGTATTTTTTTTTCATCGTACGAATTTTAAATTCATATTATCCAGGGGGAAAGTTCTGGAATTGCGTAATCTAAAAAAACAATGCAATAGTTCTGTATAATTGAATGCTATTCCACTCTTTCTAGATCCGTTCATATCGATAGGTAATTGACTAATATTTTATTGAATTATAAACTCCAGATTCCATGTGAAGAAGAGCACACAATTCATAAATGTCAAGATGAGATGTGCCCAATTAAATGTTCTTTTGAAAATTGTAAAAGATTTTGTGAAAGTTTGGATCATTTACACGCTTTTAAAGAAAACGCTAATCATATTTGTGGGTAAGTTGTTTGATATAAAATTTTTTTAAAATATAATCTCTACATTCATTGAATTACATAACTTTATTATTATCATAACCTAGACATTGTCATTCCAAATGTGATAAGTGTGGTCAGATGTGTCGCAAAGCTGATCAACACAAAGATGGAATCCACGATTGTTTCACTGATCATAAATGTCACTCAAAATGTGAAATTTCTGGATCCCATACTAATGGAATCTTTCCTGAATGTGATAAGCCTGCTCTTCATCAAGGAAAACATCAATGTGATCAATTCCATAAATGTAATGCTCCCTGTATTTATACTGGTAAAAGAAACTGTAAGAGTAAATGTGTGAAAGTTTTTGGACATCAAGAAAAATCTGGAAATGAAGCACATTTATGTGAATCTAGTAACCATTACTGTGGGGCCCCTTGTTCATTAATATTTGACACTATAAATGGCAAATATTATTGTCCAGATATATGCATTGTAAGCATTATGATTTATGTATTTAGTGATCTTTGTGATTTTATTATTCACATGTGTGTTAACGCTTTAATAACAATAATAACAGCTTACATGCGAAAAAGAACATACATTGCATAGATGCCTAAGGAAAAAATGTCCGGTTAGATGCTCTATTGAAGGTTGTAAAAAATTTTGTGAGAATTCTGATCATCTTCATGCTCTTGATAAAAAAACGGATCATCTTTGTGGGTAAGTATATTTAAATAAATAAATAATAAATATCTATTACTTTTTTTTGTACAATTTACTAATTATGATTTTTTATTAGGCTTTGTCATTCCCAATGTGATAAGTGTGGTCAAATGTGTCGCAGAACTGATCAACATAGTGATGACGGTCATGACTGTTTAACTGATCACAAGTGTCATTCTCCATGTCAAATTGTTGGATCCCATACTGATAAAATATTTCCCGAATGTAATAAGCCCGCCGCTCATCAAGGAAATCATAAATGTGGTCAATTCCATAAATGTAATGCTCGTTGTTTTTATATGGGCAAAAAAAATTGCCTACACAAATGTGCAAAAGTACTTGGACATGAAGATGAAACGCACTTATGTGAATCTAATAACCATTGTTGTGGAGCTCAATGTTCATTACTTGTTGATACACTAAATGAAATATACAAGTGTAATGGTGTTTGTAATGTAAGTAACCTCCCTTCCTGTCATGAATTTATAATTTTTATCACTTATACAAAATGCATCACTTTCAGATTGCATGTGAAAAAGAGCATACGACACATAAATGCCAAAGTAATAAGTGTCCAGTTGAATGTAGTAACCAAGATTGTGGAAAACCTTGTAATTTTGATCATTTTCATGGTTTCGAACAAAATGTTGATCATCACTGTGGGTAAGTTGACAAATTTTTTTAAATTTAATCTTATTTTTCAGTAATCTAAAATTAATTCCTGTAATTAAAATTATTTTTTCCAGGCTTTGTCATTCTCAATGTGACATTAACATGTGTGGCTTGTTATGCCGTAAAACCGATCATCATGACCAAACAGGTCATAATTGTTTAACTGATCATTTATGTCACTTGCAGTGCCAATTTGTTCATTTTGATGGAACAACTCAGGAATGCAACAAATTTGCCGCTCATCGAGGACCCCACAAATGCCCTCAAATACACCCATGCAATGGTTTTTGTGTTTTTTCTGATAAAAGAAATTGTCGAAACACTTGTGCAAATACGCTTTGCCATCGAGGTGAACATTTATGTAAAGCTAAAAAACATTATTGTGGAGTTCAATGTACATCAAGTGATAATTGCCGAAAAATATGTATAGTAAGTATCAGAATAGTTTTCTATTATAAAGTTAGTAATTAATTACATTATTCATGTTAATTACATTATTTATGTATATTTTAATAACATCAAAAATCAGCTCTCAGTTGAGAAAAACCACACAACACATCAATGCAGGTATGTATATAATAATATAAGATGCACAATAATTTTTCACATACTTCATCAAACTAACTTAACGATTATTTAGGACCCACAAAATAAAAAAATATGTGACACGTTTGGCACGTTTGGCACATGCTTCAAGATTCATTAGAGGATAAATTGGATAAATTGTTAATTATACCAATAAAAAATACAATTCATGAGTATAACATTATTTTTATCTGGGTTCATAACAGAAATAGAAGAAAATAATTTCAAAATATGTAATCGACAAAGAAAACATATCTTCATTACATCATTTTTTGAACATTGGACATACAGAAATAAAGAGTATAATTCCATCTGAGCGTTTAAAAAAAGGCAAGAATATTTGGATTCTTGCCATTATTGATAATAACTCGAATGAATTTAAATACTCCAAAAGTATTAAATACATTTCATAAAATATCCGAAAAAGTATTAGATTTTAAAGTAATTTAACTTACAATCACTCACTTTTATTTTATTAATATTATAAAAAAAGGAAAAACATGTTTTTTTATACGAAACTCCTATATACGAAATAAATTATTTAAAGACACCAATATGACTAATACGATCGAAAAACAGCTCTAATAAAATTTGTTAAAAAAAAGAGTTTTAGATAAAATTGAGTCACGTGAATCACACCTTCATGCGTGCATTATATTGATGTATTAATATTAAATTTTTCGTATCAAAAGATTCAATATTATCTATTTTATCCTTACCAATTTTGTTGAACTGATTTTTTCTTTACCTTCTTTGTCTATTTTGTCATCATCACTATCCTTTTTGTCAATTTCGCCATCGTTATCCTTTTTGTCTATTTCATCACATATTTCCTTAATCTCTTTTATTTTTTTTATATTCTGCTCTCGATACTTGGCCTTCGTTCCATTATCGTCAGTAGCATTACTAGCACTTCCACTACTTGATTAGAATATCTTCCATCGCTTCATAAAATTTAATAAGTGAATCTGGCTTCTTGTGCTTGTGTTCTGTTATATTTATATCTTTTATATTTTTAAATTTCGTACTTTCCCAGTAACCATTTTTATGAAGCAGATCGAAAGTTAGCATCCCTGTATAGTGGAATAATTCTATTCCTACCCATTAATGGAAAGAAGGTGGTAGCCCGTTTAATAGAAAAAACCTATGTTAATGATGTAAAAAAGAATCTTTTCAATTTGGTCTAAGAACTTCTTCCCTAACTCTAAACTCTCTTCTTCTTCTATACTCTCCTCTGAAAGTAGACCTCCAGTACATAAAATTCTTCTAATCATCCATCGAAAACTTTCATTAGATATTTTATCATCTACTGAAAAAATTCCTTCAAATGATCCGTGGGAAACCAAATTTCTTCGAGCTTATTACGCTCACATTTTTCACTATTTTTACATTTTTCATTCTCTTTACATTTCTAGATATCGGTTCAAAGAAAACTGATTTTTCATGAATGCTTAAAACTTGTTATACATTTTTAACAATCCTGGATACGTTGTTATCATGGAATTTCAAATATTCAAATCCTTTTCCAATTGTAAGCGAGGGAAAACCATGAGCACTAACAGTCCAAGAAACTTAATTCTGGTAGATTCTAATGGATGACTAAATAAATTTCGGAATGATTTAGACTCCCGTGCATTTGGCTCGTGATTCGGATTTTTACTATGATAAAGTTCATAAGCGCGATTAATAAGTTCTTTGCTATCATATCTCAATCTTCCACAATTTCGTATCATTCCAGAAACACATCTCACTGTGTAAGCACCAAAGAGTCATATTTCTTTACGTTTATCTTTGTTATCATTATACCGTCTGACTATATAACTATATATGTCCGTAGGCACTTTTGATTTTTTCATCTATGATTGCATCTATTACATTGTATTCATAATATTGATCTTCATGGGGAAAAAGCTTGATGAGGAATTTCATGAGTTCTACGATATTCCCGATTTTGTTTTTTAAACCATGAAAAATCTAGTTCACCGCGAGTTTTATAAGCTTCATAATACGACAATAAGAGTGTATGCAATTTATAAACGTTGGGGTTTCAATGGTCGGCTAATTGGAAGCACCATCACACAATACAACAATATTGATGGCTTCTTCAGGTAAGTTTATTTTTGCGAAAAATACTGAGTGATGGCATATGTGAAAAATTATACTTATGTTAGTGTATTTATATCAATTTTACGGCGGCTAACATTCCGATTTTGCAGCGAGTACCCGTAATTTCTTTTTGAATAGTGTAAAACTTGATTTTTATTAATTCGTGATCCGCATAATGGATTGTTTGCTATTTATTAATACCTGAATATTTGGAAAACTTTATATTCCGTTTAAAAAATAATTTATACACGAGAACACATATATTCTATAATTCAGAATTTAGAGAATTCAAAAATCAATTAGCAGAGTTAAAATTAATAAAAACGTAATAGTTTATTTCATGAGAAATGACACTACATCGGAGGTTAGATCCGTCAAAACCGTTTCAGATCACACGATAGGAAATGAGAGATATTCGTTTATTTTAAATATAGGAATTTTGTATGTAATTTTATTTAACATCTCTTGATGCTGTGATGAATTTATTCAGCATTTAATAATGTTAATCCCAACTTCTTGCAAATCTCGTTACACTTGTGGTTTACCACGAAACGCCGATTAATTCCATTTCCACCCAAATTTGTCTTCCCAAATCTTAAGGGTTTAATACAATGTATCGCTGGGTCAGTTAGTAAGAATCGATCGGGAAGTTCAATCCCCTGAAGGTCACAAACAACTAAATATCCTCCAGTATATTCATATGTGAAATGGGCAAACGCCTCGAGAGTGGGGCGAAACTTTACAATTAGCCCACTATTTACGTTGAACCGCTCATACTTTGCATCTTGAAGCTCTAGTTCTGTGGTATAATAACTAGTCCTATCGTCAATACTAGCACGTATAAAACTCACATCGAGGAAGTTCACTCTACGAATATTTTTTCGTCTTGCAATTAAATTGAATTTTATGGAAAGAAAACTCGCCACAGAAGAGATCTCCACAGCCTCAAGATACCTTTCAAATGGATTTCCGGTCCCATCTATGAGGTATTCTTTCATTACCACTTTTTTGGGTGGATCGCTCTTGGTGTTAAGGGCAAAATACGCACGTTTTTCACCACCAGAAGAAAATGCTTGTGGCGCGATCTTGAAGGAAAAGTTTCTAGCAACAAGTCTACCTTTATTGAAATATCGCGGTTCCTTAAGTTCATCCAGAGTTTTAGGAATAGGGTAACATAAGATTACTCCTTTTCGCAATGTGAGAGTATCCCAATCGGGTACATCTGGGTTCAAATCGTGGCTTCTTTGTCGCGAAGTGTATACGTTCTTGTCTCTGCTTCCAAGGGTACTAGTTAATGAAACAGAGATGGTAATAGATGAAGTAGCTGCTCTGGTAAATTTATTGATCAATTCAGTTGGGTCTCCTCCTGCAAGATCAAATACCGGAATTTCACCAATTATGCTACGAAACACCTGAATCATTGTTTCAGTTCGGTTTGTAATTTTTCCAAAAAAGTAAAGAATGTTTTCTGATTTCATTTTCTCTAGTACACCTTCTGCTGTTAAGCCGTTTGGATCACCGGCTGGATAATCATCTGCCATACTAGTAAAACGACGACCATGTGGTGGATAATCACCAATGTGGAGCAGAACTCGAGTACCATCACGCCAGGTCATTTGGGTTACAGCTGCATTAAGACCTCCAAGAACATCTTCTGGTCCATCACCACCACCAGTAGCTGGTACATTAGTTAAATTTTCTCTGAATGTTTCACACGAGTCGGTAAAATCAAAAACTTGCAAACGGGTAGTGCCATCACAATGATCACGATAGCCACAAAAACCGAATCGAGTTTTAATGCTTGGATTTGTATCATTGATATATTCTGTCACCTGTAAAATACAATCTTTTGCGGCAGCAATATGACCCGACATAGAACCTAGATAAAATTAGAGGTGGTCAAAAGGTAAATAATGATTCTATGAAAGCGGGAATAATGTAGAAGACACAGACCGGTGCAGTCCAAAACGTAGCAAAGATCAACTTCCATTGAACGTTCGATGTTAGCAAGTACTTTGGATATAGCCTTTTCTCGTTTTTTTTCAATCCGTTTCTCCTTTCTAGCAGTTTTGGTCTCTCTATCAGCAGCAATAGTAGAGGTGATGATGGGGGTGAGGGTGATTGTTGTAGCGACAGATGTAATGGTAGATGTGGTTGCAGATGATACAATGGAAGATACCTCATTTGCTTTACGAAGCATACGTTCTTCAGTGAGTTTCAATCCTCCAAATTCGTTCAAAAACGAGGAAGGAAGGGAAGAGGTATCAGATTCCATAATTGACTCATTGTTAAATGTATCATTGGTAACTGTTTCATAATCTGAATCTGATTCTGAATCTCCAGATATGAATTCTCCATACATTGTTATTATTTTTGGTTTAAAAAAAGAAATTTAATTCTGATTTTAACAGAGTTTTTCCGCCTAATGATATATATGATAAGCAAATCATCTCAAATATATTATTGTCATACATAAGAACAGGTTTTTAACTGTCGTGGCACTAATAAGACATTCTCGAAAATGGTATTAGTATCATGAAAATATTATGACAAGATCATCCTTCACTTAATATTTGCTTATAGAATTTATTTCAAAAAATCGCGGTGATGAAAAATTGTATATCTTTACAACCACATAAGATGATTGGATAAAGTCATATTTATCAAAAAAACCTATTGATTATTTTATTAAATAACTAGAGTAGTAAACTTTTATGACTACCATCATTACGGTGCCTAAGTCCTGATATGACAAGATCAAAGGTAGTCGGAATTTTGTATGATAAAAGATCGGAAACTATCAGATGCCTCAACTCTTAATAGGACGAATCATATGATGCTTAGGAATTTCGTAGGGTAAACATTAATGTTTTATTTTAAAATTAAACTGATACTTACCTTGTCTAATCCGCCAGAGAATTCGTCCATACGTTCTGCGGAAAGAGAGAATTCAAGATAGGCATATTCATCGATCTAATCGAAATTAAATTAATTAAATTAAATCAACTGATATTTACCTTTTACAAACTTCATATCCGTTCAGGCTCAGAATTTTTGATATATGTTGAAGAATTCGTTTAGTAGAGAAATTCGAACCGTAGTTACTGCGGTAAACACGTGATTTCACTGTCTGCCTTGGCGCATATTATTGTTGTAATATCGACTTTGACTGTGCACTCCGTATTATTAACATTTTTATCACTATATCAAGTGTAATCACAAATAAGTTTCGTTACTTATAATTGTATAGCCTTTTTATCGTAGAAGTTAAATTCACGTGATTAAAATTTCGGAGTCAATATTACTTATTAACATGAAAATTTAAATGTGACATGAGAAACTTTCCAAAAGCGCTGTGTTTATTACACTAGATCTAAGATGTCAGAACACAAATCCTTGTTTGTAAAAGTCTTAAAAACGGATAAGTGGTTTAAAAAAGATAAAAACAAAATTTCAGGTTTTCATTTTCGAACATAGTGCTTTCAGAATCTTATTGCATTCTGGGTTTTGACATACCATTCCTACTACAGGTATTAAAAACACATATCCACCTGAAACCCTAACGCCCGATCTCATTACTGGTTCGTGATTTCTATAAATCTTTTTTGTTATATACCACTAAAGTGTATTAACGTATCAACTCACCACCCACCTACAGGTGATAAAATGCCAAACATATATGCAGAGATGACTCACTATGGAGGAAAAGTCTGCCCTGATCTACTACCTCACTGAAAATGACAAAGCTGAAGCTAGAGCGGAGGAAGCCTTTAATGCTTGCAACAATGATGACGAGAAACATGCCTATCTAAACTTAGTCTTGGAATCTTGTATGTATCTCATTCTCTAGTAATATTTTTTATTTATACTAATTAGTGTGTTAATATAAAAACCCCGTGTTATCTGAACTGATTCAATTTTAGTTGAGTGAGACTTTTAACCTCATTACTGGTTTGTAATTTTTAGTGTTATTATATTATAATGAAGTATGCTAATATTTTTCACTTATTTGTAGATGATAAAATGTCTGAACTTCATCTTGAAAAGGAATTTGTTGAAAAACTAAAGCTCAAGGATATATCTGAAAAGCCTTTTTTGGAAATTTTGATCTTAAAAGTGCAAATCTCAAAAAGTTTGCTCAAAGATTGGACTTCGACCAATTGCGATATGGATCATTAACGGACAAGGATATAGAGAAGATTTATGGTACATAAAAATCTGTTCCAGTTCGATCGCATCTCAATTCATATATCCTTTGTTATCACTTTGCAGAATTTGTTGGTCCCGATTTTGCTTGGCCCCCTACAATGGTGACTTCCGAACGCCGTCGCATCTTTGATTACATTGCTTACCCTGACCACTGGTTTGAAGAAGGAGAAGGAAAAGAACTTTCCAAAAATACTGTTGCCTTATTGAGTCTGGACAGCTTGATCAGTCTCAAGGCAGTCACATATTGATCGTTGATGGAAAAGTGGTACGTTATAGATCAAAAGTATCAGGAGAAGAATACGAGAAACTCTCAGAGCAATATCCAGGAATGTTATATGCGCCTGTTATTGAAGAAAGGGGACCCATCTCAAGATTCTCTTCTATTAAAGATGACACAAAGAACAAGTGACAGGTTTGTGTTTATACAATTTTTCACATATAATAATAAAGATTACATCGTCAGAAATTCCTTTTGCCAAAATATCAGATGCACGTGCAGATTCAAAACAAAAAACAGTCCAATATTGAACAAGATGACAGACTTAATTGCAATTTTCGGCGAATACTTGATACTGGAGCCATTTATACAGTTGTACCATATTTTATAAGGTTCAAATTGACAAGACGTGTTGGTTGGAGTTCATTGACTACTATTTCTACTGGTTATAATGCCAACATAAAAATGAATAAGGTTTCAGAGTTGTGAGAAGTTTCCTTGGGTGACAGTTGAATTAGACAGATTGAATTGAAATTACGGAATTATATTTTTGGCAAAAGGTTATTTCTGACAATGTTAGTTGTGGTCTAGTTGGTTTTAATGTTCTAGACAACACTTGCCAGATCAGGATTCCAGGTCAACCGTACATTTTTGTGATGGATAATGACAAAACTAACCAATTACAACAAATGTATCAACATTGTTCTTAACAATATTTATCAAATCCCGGGTGGACCGCTCTTTATGATGGGTAACAATAGTATTAACCAATTAGAACAAATGTATCAACAGCAACAACACAACATTAAAAAAAATTATAGTTACTTTGACTGCGCTCAATAAAGTTTACCCAAAATTTGAATTATATTTTTGTTAATAATAATTAATTGTTAAATACTAATGATTGAGCATGTATTAATATTTTTGCCTCACTATAATCTCATGTGATCATTTATACTATAGTTAAAACTTTTATAGTTATTAATTCTGATAATTCCCCCAACATTTGAGATGATAAATTTTTTATTACAATATTTACCACTACCCATTTTCTCTATATTTTTCTTATATTATCTTAAGAAACATGCAGATATCTATTTTGAAGATATTATTGGATATATGAAAACTGCAATCTGAGATTGTTTCATCAAAACAAGAAAAGGCTAGCTTGAAGCTGAGTATGCCAAGTTTAAAGCTGAAAATACTGAACTTCTAAAATTAATCATGAAAGATCATGATGAGTTTTAGAATTCAAATAACATAGTTTGCAATTTCCAGCCTATTTTGAGATTATTCTTAAGCTTGAGATCCAGAATACAATTCTAGAAAGATATGTAAAAGAGTCAGAACATAAGAAAAATCACAAATTCCAGGGGAAATGCGTTCTAATATCTTAGATACTTCTCAGTAGTTGAATATTATTCATTTATTATAGAAGGATTAGAACGTGATGCCTTCTTCAAAAGTAATCAAATTGCATTAGAGGTGCAAGGGATCAATATTGGCTCTATAACAAGCTGGTATAAAGATGTCAAAAAACTTGAGAGTATTGTTAATTGTAATTAGCAAAAAAGACGCATTTGTTAAAATAATGAAATCTTCTTTCTTGAAGTATAGTATGATGAAAAATTGGAAATTGTTATTCTTTGAAGAATCTAAAAATTAAGAAGTTTATTAATAAAACAGAATCTCAAAGCTTTGATCTTTATAATTAATAATTTCATAATTCAATTATTCAAAATCTAAAATTGGAATTGCTTCAAAAGTATTGTAAATTCTATTATACAATTAATATTTTTTTGCATTCAATCTGTGACACAATGATGATTCCTGGCCAACATTCACTAGTCAAATGAACAAAAATTGGAATCCTATTGATGGTACAAATTGGACATCCTCATGAAATGATGTCACCTGACTATTGTGAGATATAGAGATGGAATTAGACTTTTCATTAAGCATATATCGATTATTCCAAGTCTAGAGTTACAGGGTAACTTATAAAGTCTTGTAATTTATTCTTCATTCTTTAATTCAACTTTCTCGTGATTAATTCCAATCATCTAGTTTCTTTATCATCTGTTTTATTTCATATGCAAGGTTATTTAATAAAGTCTTATACTTTATTAAATAGTAATATCTTTGAGTCATTTACTATTCAACATCATTGTTATTCATTAATGCCGGATTTATTATCTTTGTGATAATATTATCCAATTATTTCAACTTTCAACATTTAATACTACAGGATTTTTTTTATCAATATGATAATAATATTCGAGAGTTCCAGGTTTTATTCAACATTTACAGGGTTATTTAATAAATAGTTTTATTAAATAATATTTTCAATATTTTCTTACAGGTTAATGTTTACAAGCTATTTCTTGGAACCCCAAATTATAAATTATTACAATTATAATTTCTTACAAATTATAAAATTCTACAACTGAAAACTGAAACTATCAGAGTGAACTCCTAATTGGCCCTTTCTGCATGGAGAGAGATCCAAGGTAGGCGTATTAAAGTCATTGTTCTAATTGAAATTTAATTAATTTAATTAGAATTGAATTGATACTTACCTTCTATCACCCTTATATAATTTGTCCAGGCTCAGAGTTCGATGGCCTTCTTGGTAGGATGAGATATTCATCTACATATATGTTCTGTGAAGGTTCAATTTCATAAAAACTAATAACAGAAATCCGTGATTTTTTTTATACTGTATATGATTTTTTATTTTAATGTAGATTTTGTTTGAATAAGGAAGGTGGTGCTATGTAAACAATTTTCTTTTCAAAAAAAAAAATTCCCTAATATAGCATTCTTACACCAGTCATTTTTTTAATATTTCTAATTCTAATTCTAAATTCTAATTAGGGGAGGAAAAAATTTTACCTCAACGAACGGAGGTTGATTAAATATTATTTTTTTTTTCTTTTGTCAAAACAAAAACAAAATAATGAATCATAAGATAAGAAGCACGAGAATCATTATTTGTAAATAAAAAAAAATAATAACAAATAATAAATAAATAATAAGCGTAAGAGCAAATAATAAGCGTGATAATTGTTATTTACTAAAAACAAAAAAGGTGGGGCGAGGACTATTGAATAAAATTTATTTAAATAAATTGATTTTCTTCAACAAAAAAAAAATTTAAGCATTAAAAAATGTTTTAGATATTTAATTTAAACATAATTATCACATACACAAACATATTGCAAATTCCAAACCTAATATACACAAGGTTAGCTACGAATAGAGAATCTTATCAGCTGTAAATATCATATCACAGAAATGGTCAGATGGTCTGTGCTACGCAATTAACAATGATTTGTTTTTTTTATAAAAAGCAAAAAAAGATACTAATTATTATGTGGTACGAATCTTAGCTTTATTTAGTTACACATATATATTAAAATATTTATTAAATAAAGATCATTTTGTAAATTCTAAGGGTGGTCTTAAACTTTTAGCCCAGGGAGTGTATATAAACTAATAGTATACTTTATATTATAATTAATGAAAATGGAAGGAATAGTCTATATTTTAGAAAAAAAAAATTCTTTTATTAATTAATAAAAAAATTTTCAAGATCCAATTCATGAAAGAATTTATTATTTAATTTATACGCATTTATAAATACCAAATACAAATACGTATATATTTATATTTAATTATTAATTTTCTTGTATCACACGTTGAAACATTGAATTCAATTACTTCTGTTTTTGGAGATCTGACTTTTATTATATATTCTTGAGGAGTTTCTTACATCAAAATCAAGATGGATGATTCCACGTCCGTTTTCACAACGGTTCCCACATTTACGAACGTTCCTACATCTGCCTCTATTTTAACGACAACTACGTCTGTTTTCACCACTATTCCTACGGTCGCTTCTTCTAAAATAAAGTCTTCGTTTTCGTTTTCGTTTTCGTTTTCGCTTTCTCCACTACCTACTTTCGATCCTGTAACGATTGTTAAACCTCGATGTGGTTATGAGATGACAACTTCAACGAGGACCATCGCTTTGGCAAATTTTTCCTCATTATTCTTAGGGAGTTTGGTCGCCGCCTATGCTTATAAAAAGAGAAAAGATGCACCCGGAACGATTTCCATTATTTTACGAAGATCTTTGGATGCACAAATCTCGTTACTTTTATTATTAATTAGTATCTCGTTCGATATTTTCCTTCAAGAACATCATTATTTTAAGCAGAAAAGACCCCTTATTTTAAGGGACCGGAACTATGCGCTCCCTTATGGATACATTCCTTTTGCTATAAGCTTGTTTTCTTCAATCTTAATGATTTTTTATAGTAAATTCTCTTTCAAAGATTGTTTTCTTATTTCAAGTGTAATTATATTAATTTCCAATACTGTGGGCATCATTCTTCTCCTCATCTCGTTGGAATCGGTCTTGGCGGAATCAGAGTTCGACCCGATATATATGAAATTGATGGGATATACGTTGGGAACAGTTTTTGGATTGTTTATATTTACCGGTTTACTTTACGTGAGAGACAGTAAACGTAGAAGTAGAGCGAAAGACTTAGCGCAACTTCTGACTTGTCTATGCCCTTGCCTTGTTAAGTATAAAAAGATTTTTCTCAGAATATCAGGATGCGCTTTTACCTTATCTCTTTCGCTTTTCGCAACTTTCGTTGTGAATGTTTGTCATTGTGGTGAAGGCGTATTACAAAACATAATTCTATTATTGATCGGATTTACTTGTAAAGATTTTTTTTTGCGAATATTTGCAAATAATGAACGAGCCGACGGATGTAGTTTCGTCGAATATTATAATTCCGATGATGATACAAAGGAAAAAATTAAAAGACTCTACAGAGAGTTTCCTGGGGGTGCATCCTTTTTTATCATTTTTTATATTAAGGACAATCTCGATGTGTATATACCAGAGCACACACGTTAGAACCTTCCTATATGCTTAAAAAAAAACGAAGTGAGCAAAAAACGTGAAATATATCAAAGAAATTGTTTCATCGTATTTTTCCTAGGGTTATCTCAAAAAAAAAAATCGATCAAATTATAAAAAACTAGAATAGGCGGCGAGATTGCGACTTCACAATCTTTCAAAGTTTGTTTTAATTTTACATTCTCAAGTACATTTTTTTCTTTTATTATTCGTTCCAATTTCAGCTTCAATGAATCAACTTCGGATAAGTCTAATACTAATTTATATAACTTTATTACAAATATTCGGAAAAAGAATTTTATTGTCACGTCTTGAAAATATTTTTTGTTAGTTAATTCAAATAAAAAAATCATGTGCGCGTGAAAAATTTGTTCACGCCGATCACTTTGCCAAGAAAAATTCTCGATCATATGCGGGTAGATATATATTGTGGTAACGACAGGGGGTTGGAAATGTGGTACGAAGGAAATAGTGCGGAAAACGTGTAGCGTGGGAATGATGGAAATGATGGAGTTGTACAAATGATGGATTGTACAAATGATGGAAATGATAGAAATGATGGGGATGATGGGAGAAAGAAAAATGATGAGGGAGAAATATAAAAGCAACAGTAGTGAAAGAAGAAAGGAGAGAGTTCCTTTTCTTAGGATAACAACATTTTAATAATTTTATTTTTAATCCTATCTTATTCTTATTTTATTCTATTTTTATTAAATATAACAACGTTTATAATAATATTCGTGTAAATAGTAGAAGTAGTAACAGAATAGAAACACGCCATTGTAATATTTTGTTGTCTAACTTCTAATAAATCTTCTTTAACTATAAATAAACGTTTTATTACTTTCTATAAAAGTCATTTGAACCCGCTTTAGTTTTGCTGGTGTATAAAGTAGAAGGGAAAACTACCTCTACTTCACTTACTCACGCACCTTCTAGATAACACCTGAGACTTTTGTAATTGTTGTTTAAGTTGCCACACTGTGTTAAAATTAAGATAGTGATACACGAAAAAGTGTAAGCTATCAGTGTGGCCGGAATTGATTTGTTGTGTAATTTCGTTTTGGTTCTGTCCAGACGTGACAATATCGTGCGCATGTTCTGCGTCTATTCCTTTATTGTTACAAATAAAATATATAAGTACTTAGGTGCCAAGATACATATATCGGAATAAAAATACAGATACAAAAAAATAGTTCCCTTGGAACGCCCCTTTGGGGCATCTATTATTATTTGTTTATTATTTGTTTTTTGCTTGTATACGCTGTCTTTTACTTTCGGGTCCTTCACATACCGTGACCCTGTCCTTTAACAAACCCACGATTATCCCAATAACTTTTTTTACCCCTTTTCGAATTGACTCAACATCTTCCTCCAATGCCGTTTTGGACAAATTACTCCGATATTCACTTTTGCTGGTACAATATAGGCCCTCATTACTAAGTTTAATAAAATGCCATTCTGTAGCTAAAAAATGAACAGATATATAATTTTATTAGTGAAGTAAAGCTAGTGTCAAAGATATAAAAAAATTATTTATACCTGTGGAAACTATCCCGTAAAGATAACCACAATCATCATTTGTGTTCTTTTATTTATATGGCTTGCACTTTCTGAACTCATCAAATGCTCAAAATTTCCGATACTCAAGAATTTCGTACGTTATATTTTTATTTTATTTTTTTAATAACAAAACTCTAATAATAAATAAAAAAATAAAAAAAAATTTTTTGTGAGAAACGTTTTTTTATCTTATTCTTCCCAAAAAATTGTTTAATGAAAATTAATTTCTTCAGACTTCGCATGGACCATAGGTTTTTATGCACGCCAAGTTACATCTCTTTTCTTATTTGTAATTTATTGTAAGAATCGTCACTTTTTATTATACCCATTCTTAATTTCCTAAATGTTAAGTTGTTTCTTGTATATAATACTTTGCTTAAAATTTTTAATTTACTGAGTTATTGGAACTAATTTTATATTTTTTAGCAATCGATCATTCCTTCTATCATACTTTATTTGTTAACTACCTTTGGTATAGATGTGCTGTTCCATTATTATGATTATTATGGAAATGTATCAAGAGGAAAAAGGATATTACAGATATAAAAAACCTAACTAATGGATTCTACTATAATATGGATACGGGCCCACGCAGGTTCTTCATCAAAATAATCACTAACTTTATTTTGCAAATTCATGTTTTTGTATGTTTTGGTTTTGGGATCGAATACTCGAATATTAAAAGAGAAATTTTTAAACTCTTGGAAAAGTGCCACTGAATTTTCACTTTTACATCATCGATTCTTTTTCAAATATGGTAAGCTCATATTTGAGATTGTCGGATGGGTAGGGATGACAAGAAACTTTTTGTCCTTGTTTTTTTTTGGGTCAAAAAGGGGATCCTAAGTAGTGAGGTGGCACGAAGGTAACCAATGTCACGGGGGATGATAGAGGATGATATGTGTCACTATTTGGATGAATTATCCTTGTGTGTCATCCATCATCCAGGATGACTGTTTATTCATCCTGGCACAAAAACGTTTTTATGGATGACAGAGGATGACGGTAAACAAGAGGAAGGTTTATAAAAATAGCTGCGGTGTGGAAGAAAAACAAGAGATTCCTTTTCGCCAAAAAAAAGAACAAGAACCAAAAATAAAAATAATTTACTTGATATTTTTGAACAATATTAATTTTAGTTTTATGTTTACTTTAATATTTTGAACATTTTAATTTAGTTTTATTTTTACTTTTCATTCGTAATACTTTTAATAATAATAAATAATATTTTCGCGGGACTAGCGAAGCGATAAGATACGCTAAAGCAGTAATATATCGCTATTGTTATTCTCTTTTATTTCTTTTATATTTTCGTAATAATTTCTAACATAAATTTAGTGTAGCGGAATAACAAAAGTGATAAGATACGCCAAAGCAGTAATATATTGTTTTTGTTATATCCGATATTAAACTTTAATAAAATATAATAAACTATTTCTTTTATTTCTTGGCAAGCTACATCAAAAAGTCTACAATAGCTTTGGTAGTGTGCAAGTGTTAGTAAAGATACTTTTACTCCACTTACTCATCGTACCTTCAGATTTTTACACGAGATTGCATTGTTTGAGTGTTTGTAAGCAGGTTTAGATCGACTGATTGCCTGGTCTTACTGTGTTTCGTGATATTGCGCACCAGAGGAAGTGCGCCAGTGATAAATTGTGATCATCGTGAGCTCATTGAGACTGATTTGCGTAATTTTCCATATTGTTCTGCGCAGACCGCGACAGTAGTGTAAGTATTAATGAAGGTAGTGGTCTCGCTTTTTATATACGCATTGAATTAATCATTACATCATCGCTGGTTAATCGGGCTAGATCCACGTGTTTTTCAGCTTTATTGCATATATGTTATAGGAACTATTAAAATCGAAATTTCATTTTGAGGTGCGAGTAATACACTAGAGTTTTGCCAAAGGTCATAAAATTCGAATAATAAATCTCAGGTCATATAATGTTGAGTCAAGTTTATATGAATCATGCCTTTTTATGGATTGGTGATGGAAAAACTCAGGATTGCAACAAATTTGTCGCTCATACAAATGCCCATGCATTGGTCATTTTGTTCTTTCTGATAAAAGAAATTGTCGAAACACTTGCGCAAATACTCTTTGTCATCGAGGTGAACATTTATGTAAAGCTAAAAAACATTATTACGGAGTTCGTGTATATTTTAATAACATAAAAATCAGCTCTCGGTTGAGAAAAACCACATAATACATCAATGCAAGTATGTATATAATATAACACGATAATTTTCACAAAAGTTCATCATCAAATTAACTCAACAATTATTTAGGACTCACAACAAAATAAAAAAGAGAATAAATTGATATTTATTTAACTATACTAATAAAAAATTTATTTAAAAAACTTGGTATAGGTATATGTTAACCTTAATTTTTTTTAAGAGAGGACTTCGATTTTTTTAAATATAAAATTCGGGAATAAGTTATTTAATAAATTATAAAATTAAAATCTATTGCCGTCTAAAAATATTAAGAATTGCTATTTTTTCATCTTATATGATTTTATATGAAGGAATATTTTATTTTTTAAAAATTTAATCAGATCTTTTTTACAAAAATAAAAAAAAATTCACGAAAAGATTATTTGTTTCAAAATTAGGGTATTTCTAAAGCTCACTGGTGACTTTAGCAATTTCTCAAAATTATGGTAAAATAAGAAATGAAAAATTTTTTGCAATTCCCTAATACAATTTATGAATGTTTCCGAAATTTTTAATATTATTTTTTTTTATCTGGTTCATAACAGAAATATTTGCACCAACCCCTGAGAGTATTTTCATTTATACCAAATAATTTAAAGACACCAATATGACTAATATGGTCTAAAGAAAGTTCCTAGGTACTTGAATTAAAATAATATTTGTTATTCAAAAATAATATCAAAGTTTATTTAAACAGCTCTAATAATGTGACAACAAAAAAATTTTTGTGTACCACATGTTGACGAAACTAGTAAAGTTATTTCTTCGTCATTAGGTTACGTGAATTACACTTCTGGCAAAAATCTTTGTTCATGCGTACATTATATTGATGTATTAACCTTTCAATATTAAATTTTGAAATAGTTTTCGCATCAAAAGATTCAATATTATCTATTCTATCTTTATCAATTTCCTTGAACAGCCTCCAGATTTTTTCTTTGTCCTTTTTGTTTTGGGGGATGTCTAAAGCAATGTCCATCACATGATTACCCGAAATTAATTAATATTAGAGTAAGTGCTGGGTTAGGGTTAAGGTTTGAGTAACTATTGGTAGCTATTATGCGTAAAATTGCCTCCTCGACATTTTTTATTAATGCACCAAGATATGTTTAGACATTAGTTTCTTGTATTTTTCGTGTTTTTCACTTTTTTTCTTCGTCGGGCTGATCCGTATAAACAAAAAATTCACGATTTTCATTGGCCATAGTCAACGGAAAATCTCGTGATGGACATTGCTTTAGACCCCCCTTTTTGTCTATTTCATCGTCGCTATTCTTTTTGTCTATTTTGTCATCGCTATTATTTTTGTCCATTTCTATTTCGTCATATATTTCCTTAATCTTTTTTATATTCTGCTCTCGATACTTGGCCTTCATTCCATTAACGTCCTTAGCATCACTAGCACTATTTGTCCTTTTCAACCCCTCGATTAGAATATCTTCCATCGCATCAAAAAATTTAGTAAGCGAATCCGGCCTCCTGTACTTGTGTTCTTTTATATCATTTATATTTTTAAATTTCTTCGCATTTTCCCAGTAACCCTTTTTATGAAGCAGATCGAAAGTTAGCATGCCTTTATCATCCCTGTATAATGGAATAATTCTATTCCTACCCATTAATAGAAAGAAGGTGGTAGCCCGTTTAATAGAAAAAACTGGAGTAATTTTTATGTTAATGATGTAAAAAAGAATCTTTTCAATTTGGTCTAAGAACTTCTTCCCTAACTCTAAACTCTCTTCTTCTAAACTCTCTAGACCTCCAGTACATAAAATTCTTCTAATCATCCATCGAAGACTTTCATTAGATATTTTATCATCTACTGAAACAATTCCTCCCCCGACCTCCGGGAAACCAAATTTCTTCGAGCTTATTACACTCACATTTTTCACTATTTTTACATTTTTCATTCTTTTTACATTCTTCACTCTTTCTAGATATCTGTTCAAAGAAAACTGATTTTTCATGAATGCTTAAAACTTGTTATACATTTTTAACAATCCTGGATACGTTGTTATCATGGAATTTCAAATATTCAAATCCTTTTCCAATTGTAATGAGGGAAAACCATGAGCATTAACAGTCCAAGAAACTTAATTCCGGTAGATTCTAATGGATGACTAAATGAATTTCGGAATGATTTAGACTCCCGTGCATTTGGCTCATGATTCGGATTTTTACGATAAGCGCGATTATCATATCTCAATCTTCCACAATTTCGTATCATTCATCTCACTGTGTAAGCACCACGACTAAGTCATATTTATTTACATTTATCTTTTTTAACATTATACCGTCTGACTATATATGTCTGTAGGCACTTTTGATTTTTTCATCAATACCATAAGTTATTACATTTTATTCATAATATTGATCTTCATAGAGAAAAAGCTTGAAGAATTTCATGAATTCCCGATTTTGTTTATAAGCTTCATAATACGACAATAAGAGTGTATGCAATTTATAAACGTTGGTTTCAATGGTCGGCCAATTAGAAGTACCATCACACAATACAACAATATTGATGGTTTCTTCACTATTTTTTTCCATTGAATATGTAAGTTTATTTTTGCTGAATGGTGGCATATGTACTTACGTTAGTGTATCCTATATCAATTTTGCGGCGTCAAACATTCCGATTTTGCAGCGGGTAATTTCTTTTTGAATAGTATAAAACTTGATTTTTATTAATTTGTGATCCGCGTAACGGCTTGTTTGCGATTTATTAATACCTGGATATTGGGAAAACTTTATATTCCGTTTAAAAAATAATTTATACATACACGCTAAAATCCAGAATTTAGAGAATTCAAAAATCAATTTGAAGAGTTAATGTTAATAAAAACGTAATAGTTTATTTCATGAGAAATGACACACTACATCAGAGTCAAAAACGTTTCAGATCACACGATAGGAAATGAGAGATATTCGTTTTTTTTTTAAATATAGGAATTTTGTATATAATTTTATTTAACATCTCTTGCTGTGATGGATTTATTCAGCATTAAATGATGTTAATCCTAACTTCTTGCAAATCTCGTTACACCTGTGTTTTTCCACGAAACACCTTTTAATTCCATTTTTACCCAAATTTGTCTTCCCAAATCTTAAGGTTTTAATACAGTGTATCGCTGGGTCAGTTAGTAAGAACCGATCAGAAAATTCAATCCCCTGAAGGTCACAAACAACTAAATACCCTTTAGTATATTCATATGTGAAATGGACAAACGCCTCGAGAGTGGGGCGAAACTCTACAATTACCCCGCTATTTACGTTGAACCGCTTAAACTCTGCCTCTTGAAGCTCCAGTTCTGTGATATAATAGCTAGTCCTATGGTCAATACTAGCACGTATAAAACTCACATCGAGGAAGTTCACTTTAAGAATATCTTTTTTTCTTGCAATTGAGTTGAATTTTATAGAAAGAAAACTCGCCACAGTAGAGATCTCCACAGCCTCAAGATACCTTTCAAATGGATTTCCGGTCCCATCTATGAGGTATTC
>PQFF01000455.1:29714-52591 GCA_003547095.1 Diversispora epigaea | reverse complement strand
TTATTATTATTATTATTATTATTATTATAGTCCCACAGTTTTATTATTATTTTTCTTATTATTCTTGCCCCACAGTTCTTTTGTCAATTTAAACAGATGTTAAATTTTTAAAAAAGATATTTTAGATAAATTTTTGTTAAATAAATTTTTTATCACACTTGTTTAAGTGTAACATGATTTGATTGGCTAAATTAAAATAATTAAAATAAGAATAATATCGATATATAATTTTTTTTATTTTATTTTCTTTATTAAGTAAAGAAAAATTATACATAAAAGAAATAGCTCAACAACAGTAACAACAACATGAATAACAACAACAACTTAAACAATAACATGAACAGCAGCAACAGCAACAATAAGTTAACATCTAGGCAAAGAAATATTAGACGTAAAAGAATAACTCAACAAAAGCAACAAGAACAGCAGCAAGAACAGCAACAACAAGAATGGCAGCAACAGTTACAACAAATACCGCAACAACAAAATTTAATATTTAATGAAATTCAAGCAAGCATATTTATTAATTATTTGAATTATACAAATTATCATTTTAATTATGTCAATTATAAAATAATTACTTCTGTTAAAATTATTTTATTATTTAAATATATGAATTGTGTCAAATTATATTAAAAACTATAATTGAATTATCATATTAATATATTAATTTTAATTTTAATTTTAATTTTTATTATTAGCATCGTATACAAGGTGCTTGTAATAAAGCATCTTTACAAGAGAAATCCTATTATGAAAAATATTTATGGAAAAGTCAATCACTCGAGCCCACTGATAAGATATCAACTAGACCCCAGAACCAATTACATTTGTATTATTTATTGGCTGGAGTTTTAATTAGAGAATGTACTAGAAATTATTCTCTTGAGTTATCTAACATTCCTTCAGATTATCTTGAGTTAATAATTTCAAATATAATTATTAGAAATGATATCAATTTAAATATTAAAACGTGGGATTATTTCAGATTGTGGTATAATATGCAAATTAATTATCATTTTCAAAAAGATCATCTTGAAAAATTTTATAATCTTTTAAAAATGAAATGGGATATTCTTCTTGAAGATGGTTCTTTTGAGATTGATAATAAGTTGCATATTAAATCATCTGATATGATTGATTTAGCACAAGGCAAATATAGATCAACTCGACTGGAAAGTTTCACATATCCAAAGAGTGCACATTGTCTTGTTAATCCAGGATGCATAGTGAATCAAAATAACCAAACTTTGATTCACTTAGAAAATATAGACGATACAAATATTTTATTACATACCACTAATGCTGTAAATACATACTATTATCATATGGTTAATGATGAAAAACATCGAAGTAAATCATTCTGGCGAGATTTAACTGAACATTATGGAGCTTATAGGTTATATACTGGTTTACCATATACAAGTTCCGATTCTGCCAGCAGTCATAATACAGATCATCAATCATGTGTAGATGAATTAATTCGTAATCTTGTACCATTGTCAAATTTTGTCAATAAATTTATACAAGACAATTATAATAGTATGTATTTGAAGTTGAAAAATCTTTCCTTGGGTCCTTTTGCTCCAAGATCTTTTGGAATTTTTCCAATGATAGCTATTAATTATAATATTGTTAGTAATTATCATTGGGATTTATCAGATGCATCAAATTGTTTATGTTGCCTAATACCATTAGGTAATTTTCAAGGAGGAGATCTTTATTTTCCTCAACTTCATGTTCGTGTACCACTTCAACCTGGTCAGGTTGTCGCATTCGATTCACATAATTTACTTCATGGTAACCTTCCTTTAATTAGTGAAATACGACATAGTATCGTCTACTTTGTTCATCAAAATTTTTTTCATAAAGAAGATAATTATAGCAATATGGAAATTGAAAATGTTAAATTAATTAAATCCCTTCACGATAACAAAAATTTGAATAAAAGAATTCTTCTTAGTGAACCCGTTGATTTTCAAACTATAGATTATACAATCAATGTGCCTAAAAATAAAGATCAAAGGCATTCACCTGAAGGTAAATAAAATATTATCAATAATTATTTATTAAAAAAAAATTAATTAATATTTATTTTTTTATTTTAGAATTGGAAAGAGGTCGTAAAGGGGAAAGTAAAATTCTACATTTTAATGAATAAATAAAGTTGTTATATATTATTAAAATTAATTTGATTATTTTTATTTTTTTAATTTTTGTTATAAATTATATATCAAAAAGATATTAAAAAGATATTAAAAATATTGATAGAATATTAATAGGATATCAATAAAATAGCAATAAATATTACAAAAATTTCATTGCAACATATAATTTTATAAAAAAAAAATATTAATTAGTATTCTTTTAATATCATTAAAATATTAAAAAATAAATATTACAGTATATTTTGTTATAATATCTTAATATCATTTTAATGTTACATATTATCAAGATGATATCATAAAGATATTTAATGATATTAAATTTTTTGGTTATATAATATTTTGAAGATATTATATAATGTTATAAAGATATTTATAAAATATTGCAATGATATTATTATAATATAATTATCATATTTTTAAATAAATATATTGTAGTGACATCTCTGCAATATAAATTAGATATTCTTAAAAAAATAATAATCTCAGTAAAATAATAATAAAAGGAAATTTGTTTACGGAGAACCTTATAACTCCAAGTCATTAAGCTCGATAACTAGGCTAGATCAGGAGACAGACCAGATACCACGGGTTACACTGTCTTACATTTTCCAATCGAGTCCTTAAGCGGACCAAACTATACATGGTTTCTTTTACTCAACCCCAGCTGAAGAACCAAGAAGCACCCGGATATACTGCGCAAATATACCCTTTGAGGTCGGTACGTAAAGGATGATAAGTTGCCCAAACTATACACGCTATTATACGGAGAGGTTGCGATAAACCACGACGAGATATCTGCAGCTATCTCGAGTCCTTTTAGCATCATAGGACCAGAACTTGTATAAGTTATCAAAGGAACTTATCACCTCAATAGTATAGATAATTATATCTATTTATATACACAATTATAGAAAAAATAAAAATTTATGGGATTATTAATAAGTATAATATTCATTCAAAAAAATTTGTATTACTAAAATATTGCGTAATATTATATTGGTATTATTAAAATATTATTTATTATAAATTATATATTGATAAGATATTAATATAATATAAATAAATATTACAGAAATATCACTGTGATATAAAAATATTATATCAATATTTTTTAATATTAAAAGGTGAAAAAAAATATCGTAATGTATATTTAAAATATTATAGTGATATTTTAAAATTATTATTAAATATCATTGTGATATCAATATGGTATTAAAAATTATTTTTAAATATTAAAATAATATTTCAGAAATAACTACTTTATTTTTTTGAAAGAGTTCGAAACAAGATCATTCATTTAGTAAATAAACAAGATCATTTTGTGTTACAAAATAAAAAACATTTTTTATTTGACCAAAAATTTTCGCAAATTTTCGCGAAAATTTGCGAAAATTTGCACAAGTTTTTCGAAAATTTTTGAAGTGAAAATTTCCGCAAATTTTATACGAAAATTTTCCGGAAATTTTCACTTTGAAACTTTTCGAAAAAATTGCACAAATTTCCGCAAATTTTTGCGAAAAATTGCGAAAAATTTTCAAAGTAAAAATTTTCCGGAAATTTTCGTCTTTTAAAATTTCCTGATGTAATACATATAATACATAATAATGCGTCATATTACCTGCGTCATATTATTGCGTCATAATACATTCCCCTACATTATGAAGGATAAAACATCCAATAATTTATAAATAAGATAATTTCAAAAAAACAAATAATAAAATTATAGGGAAAATGGTTTTATTTTTGTATTAAATATTCATTATATTTAAGAAAACTCCTGCTACATGTGACAAAAAAGAAATATGATGTTTTTGGTTACATGTTGTGACAAAAAAAGAAATATAATGTCCTTTGTTATGCTCCGAACAAAAAAAATAATAATAAATATAATAGATCTATAATAGTGTATTGCAAACTTTAAGAGTTAATAACTATAAGAATTGATAACTTTTATAGAATACACACTAATAACGTTCTGGACCGCCACAACAAAAGGGTTTCCAGCACTTTTTTAAAATCTTATAAAAATATTATTTCTCGAAAAATCAGATATAAATCAATAAAATTTAAAAAAAAGCGCTGGAAACCCCTTTATGCTGTGGTGGTCCCCATATAACGTTATTAATACTNAAAGTAGGTAATGTGACGTGTTATATAATAATACATATAATACATAATAATGCGTCATATTACCTGCGTCATATTATTGCGTCATAATACATTCCCCTACATTATGAAGGATAAAACATCCAATAATTTATAAATAAGATAATTTCAAAAAAACAAATAATAAAATTATAGGGAAAATGGTTTTATTTTTGTATTAAATATTCATTATATTTAAGAAAACTCCTGCTACATGTGACAAAAAAGAAATATGATGTTTTTGGTTACATGTTGTGACAAAAAAAGAAATATAATGTCCTTTGTTATGCTCCGAACAAAAAAAATAATAATAAATATAATAGATCTATAATAGTGTATTGCAAACTTTAAGAGTTAATAACTATAAGAATTGATAACTTTTATAGAATACACACTAATAACGTTCTGGACCGCCACAACAAAAGGGTTTCCAGCACTTTTTTAAAATCTTATAAAAATATTATTTCTCGAAAAATCAGATATAAATCAATAAAATTTAAAAAAAAGCGCTGGAAACCCCTTTATGCTATGGTGGTCTCCATATAACGTTATTAATACTAATATTTCGTATAAAGTTATAGAATAATACGTTATATAACGCTATTAATATGTATCGTTTGAAATGCATTCTACAGTTTGCAAAACGTACTAGAACGATCCGTTATATAACGTTATTTATTCTTATCGTTCGTAGAACATTGTAGAACGGATCGTTCTAGAACGTAATGTTCGAAATACGCAATAAACCGGATCGATCTAGAACGTTATTAATACTGATAGTTCACAAAACTTACTAGATCGATCCGTTATATAACGTTATTTATACTTATCGTTCGTAGAACGTTGTAGAACGGATCGTTCTAGAACGTAACGTTCGAAATACGCAATAAACTGGATCGATCTAGAACGTTATAAATACGTATCGTTTGTAGAACGTTGTAGAACGAATCGTTCTAGAACGTAACGTTCGAAATACGCAATAAAACGGATCGATTTAGAACGTTATTAATACGTATCGTTCGTAGAACGTTGTAGAACGCCTCTATATAATTCCTGATGTAATAAGTATAAAAATATATTATAATTATTAATTTACTTACCAAATCAGATCTTTACTATTTATATTTAATATAAATCGATATTGTTTTTATATTTGCGACTGTAGATGCCGTGGTTAAAGCTGGTGTCCTTAATTATTTTTACAAGTCCTTAATATTACAGATTTTTTAAATGAATTATGATACAAATCCGTAATTCCATAACTAATTACAGACTTTTGTGTAACAATAAAGTATATATTTGGAATTTCCATGTTTCTGGCTTCAAAATGATACTTTTTTCATTCAAATCAGATAATTTTTGACCGAAATATTTTAAAATAAAGTTTATTAATTAAAAATTAATTTTAAAAATAATTACTAATAGTTTTTACATATAAAACTTTTAATTTTAATAATTAAACATTAAAAGTATTAATAATTAAACTTAAAGTTAAAAATAATTTGTATTTTATGTAGAAGTTTTAAATTCTGTACATTAAAATTAAAATAACTATAGATATTTAAACTTAAATGTTTAAAAATTTAATAATAAAATTTTAAAATTAAATAATTATGAGTATCATTTTTACTTACGAAATAATTACGGACTTACGAAACAATTACGGACTTACGAATAATTACGAATTACGGAATTACAGATTTTTTTTCATTGAAATCCTTAATAATTACGATACAGGCAGTAATATCATAACTCTTAATTCATAATTACGGGTACCACCTTTAGCCGTGGTTATACTTGCACGTTAAATTATTTTGGAACCTTGAAATTGCAATTTTGGAAAAAAAAGTCAAAATGGTTTTTTATAGAAGATGAAATTACTTTACTTAAAACTGAAATTTTTTGATCACCCAGATAAATTTCTTAATTAAAGATACATATAACTAAATACTTTTTTTACTTCTATATATAGAATAGATTCTGTATAAATCTCAAAAAGACGAAATATCTCAAAAATCTAAAATCAATTTTGGAAACATGTATAGCCGTGATATCAGTTATGGTAATAGTGACTGTACTTTTACTTCTATTAGTACTATTTCTACTAACATCAGGAATTAAATATAAACGTTCTAGTGCGTCCAAAATACACCGATCTATAACGTCCTATGAACACCACCTACGTTGATACTACCTGTTGGGAGAGCGTGGGGATTCTCAGCTAATTTACCAAGTTTAACCTGGTAGTTATCACTAAGAATAGTTATAGAGGTAAGTGATCCAATCGATGTTGAAGATGTGGATAAATAAAAAAAAAGGTAAAGAAATCCGGAATTTTGGACAAGAGAAGGTATGAAACTGACAATAGTTTATTTTTGACAAAAAGGAATATTTTCGGGGGGGGGAGGGAATAATGTAGAATAATCAATAATATGCAAAAGAAGAAGGGTGTAGAATTCAGACGCAGGTTGATTAGTAAGATTCTAGATGTATATTAGAAAATTCAAAGAAAACGAAGTACACTGCAGCGGTCACGTGACTTTTCCGGGAGAACAATAAAATTATGTCGGCTAAAAGAAAAAAAATTAAGACTATAGACTATGTAATAGTATTTGATTAAAATCCGGAACAGGTCAAGATAACAGTAAAACAAAAAATGAATGTATTTTTTCAAGCTTTATATATAAAGAAATAAAAAGAAACAGTTTCTTTATTGAAGAAATTAAAGAGATAATACAAGCGAAGCAAATTTTTAAAGAAAATGATTATATTATAAAGAAACTATAAACTTTATTAAAACGTTTTTATTACTTTTTTCTGGCCTATGAGTACTACTCTTACATGAGGAAGAAAATTAAAAGTCTTTAAATACTTTTCAAGATCTACTTTATACATATAAATAAAGAAATCTATTTGTTACATAATAAAAGTAAAGAAAAATAAGCAAAGAAATAAACAAAAAGGTCTATTCTAGTTTCTAAACAACTTGGCTTCTTGTAGATGGATGGCTGCTTCGAAGAGTGGTCATCTTTTAGATGGATTGTTCCTTCGCCAGGAAGAGTGGTTATCTTTTAAAAGAATGGTCGCTCATCCGCAGTTCCGCAGTTCGATTTTCCAAGTCACGTGTCACGTGATAGGTGCAGCCGAAAAATTATACATACGTTTCTTAAACAAAATAAAGAAAATAATAATGAAAAAAAAATAATAAGGACAGGGACAAGAGGGACACGACAATAGAAGCGGAATAGAGGTAGGTGAGAATATACCTGCCGCCCAAATTCAAAATCCAAATGCCAAAATCTCAAATGCCAAAATCCCAAATCCCAAATCCCAAATTACAATTAGTATTTTTTGCCGAAATTCCAAATCCCAAATCCCAAATACTAGTAATTTGTGCATTTTGGCGTCCCAAATCCCAAATTATTTGGGATTTGGGCAACACGTATAAGTGAGGAAGGATAACTAGTGCTAAATACTAATAAGCATTAATAAGTAATAATAAGAATTATATAAAGTATATGTATACAAGATTATATATATATATAATTATAAGGAAAAATAAATAAATAAATAGAAGAAGAAAAGTAAATAAGTAAAAAAAATAATCGTAACACACTCCTCTCCTTATTTTCGAGCTCCTGCGAGAATTTTAAAAATCAAAAATATCAAAAGGGAGTGAAAGTATTTCTCTTGTTTTTGCTTCCTCTGTTTCCGGCAATAGCACATCCTGAAAGTCAGATTCTGACATATGACAAAGGGCGTAACACAAAATATGAACAGTTCCATTGATGTGCCACGATCCCCGAGCAGAGTATAAAAAGTATGTTCTTTTTGCTGTAGGGAAGAAGTCTTTTCGTTTGTGAGCGAGCAAAATAGTTTTTGCAAAGCTTCTTGACGTGGCATTAAATCCCCTTAACGAAAGTAAAGATCCTAATTGGTAGTACAACTGGAGCTGTTCTTCATTCCTAATATTGTTGTTTACAAGATTGATTCCCCCACAAATGATCTCAATCTGTTCTTCCCAACTTTCACCAGGGGGAGAAGGTAAAGGGGTAAGATCCGTACATTCGCGGCGTAATTCAGCTATAAAATACGGTAATCGTCCATGCACTCGGTCGGTATGACTCGGTCTTCTTGTAGAAGTTTCTTCGTATTCTATCTCTAAATTAGAGATTTTGAGTGTTCCTTCTTGACCTAGACTTCGTAGTATATTTTGGAGAGCCACAACAGTGATTCGAACCTCTGACGGGAACTCTGAAAGGTCCATTCTTTTGTTGTTATGGTTGGGACGAAGAGAGGAAATTAAGGTGTTTATATATGTAGTTTTTGAAGGCTTTTTGACTACGTCCTCGGCATTGCCGAGCGTACCGGTCACCCAGAACAAAAAGCATACCCCTTTGTTTTTATTTGTTTTTCGCGGCCATGAAACTAAGGAATATTTTTAATTAATTAAATAAATAAATAAAAAAAATTTTTAAAGACAAGAGAGTGGCCCATATATATGTATAATTTTGTGACGCAATTAGACTTTTGGTATGGTGCAACTCATCTAAAGACCTAAGAGTCCGAAATTTTCTGGTTAATAGTTCATGTGATTTTCATGTGATTTTCATGTGATTTTCATATGATTTTCATATGATTATAAATGAAAATCGCCGATAACCCGATTTTTAAAACGATACAAAAAATATTTTATAAAATTTTTTATTTAATTTCATTTAATACATGATCGGGAATTCTCCTATGCGATTTATATTTTTTCGCTGCATATTCAGCCAATTTTCCACTAATACCCATTTGATATAAATGCATATAACGCCAAGCTTTTCTTGCATATTTTCGTATCGTAATTAAATTTACTTTATCTAAAGCTTTGGGCACAACTTTTTGTAAATTTTTCCATGAATAATCACAATTTTCACGAGTATATCGTTTACAAGCACCCCAATAACGCTCAATATAATTTATTTCACAATGAAATTTAGGATAAAAGATGCACAAATGTCCTGCTTCGTGTATTATTTCTTCTAATGCTGATTTTTGTGAAATAAAATCTTGCTGAAGAGATAAAATTCTTCGTGCACAACAATTATTTCGGGTAATATCTTCTACTTTATTTTTGCATAATTCACAATCTGCCAGTAAGCCATCTTTCCATAAATTACGTTCAATTAGTATCTGTTTCATTCCTTTTGGCTCACCATTAGGAAATACCATACTTTGTCTTTGATTATTAGGGCCAAATATTGTATCTCTCATCTTTGGTTGTTTTCCTCCAGGTTTTAAATTCATATTTTTTGCCACTAAAGCATCATGATTATAGTTTCCATGGTTTGAAGAGTTATCAAAAGCAAATAAGGCAATACAATTTGGAAATAAAATATTAAAAATTGGTATTGCTCTTTTTTTTACTTGTTCAACTAATTTTTCATTTGTCCAATAACCTTCTTGATTTTTTCCTGGTTGTAAATAAACTCGTGCCCTTTTAGAAATATTTGGATAATTTTTTATTTGATCATCACTTAATTTAAGTAAACCAATTTCTTCACACAAAAATTCACTAACCATAATTGATCGCCCATTGCTTTTTTTTCTTAATGGAAGTTCACCGGATTTTGCCCAAATTCCTCTTTTACCATCATTGGCATAAAAAATACATTCATCATGTGTAACTAAGATAATCTCTTTTTCATTTTCAATTAAATTTGGTGCAATTCGTTCCATCTTTTCACCATCATATTTTGCCATGAATTTTTCATATTCAAATATTTGATTTAAAAAAGATTTCCGATATTCCATCACATCAGAACGTTCATGCCCATCATAATATGTTCCTTGTTTATGTGTTTGATAAAAATAACCAAGAATATTTAACCATCTAGTTGCAGTTTGTACACTTATTGTTTTTTTTTCATATATATTACAATCAATTAATAAAGAATTTTCAATATATTCTTTGAATTTCACTGGTGTTATAGATTCACCTTGCATTTTAATCCATGTATGACATTTGTTAACTATATCTTCATCATCAACTAAACGAAATATTTTTTGATGCTTTCCTCTTAAACTAAGTGGAAGTGTATTATATTTTAACCAATATTTTGCCCATTTTCTAATTAAATATGATTTATGTGGTATTGATTCTAAAAAAATTAATTGTGCTACTTCTTTACTTGTTTTTAATTTGCCTTTGCTATTATTATCTAAATGTTTCAAATACTCAAATATTGCACGTTTTTTATTATATTCAACAATATTAATATCTGAACAGTTAATTAGTTCATTCTTCAAAATATCTATTTTTTCATTAATATTTTCAGGTTTCCATAATTCATTCTCTTCACTATTAATTTCTTGCAATTCATCAATCTGATTATTTNTAACGCCAAGCTTTTCTTGCATATTTTCGTATCGTAATTAAATTTACTTTATCTAAAGCTTTGGGCACAACTTTTTGTAAATTTTTCCATGAATAATCACAATTTTCACGAGTATATCGTTTACAAGCACCCCAATAACGCTCAATATAATTTATTTCACAATGAAATTTAGGATAAAAGATGCACAAATGTCCTGCTTCGTGTATTATTTCTTCTAATGCTGATTTTTGTGAAATAAAATCTTGCTGAAGAGATAAAATTCTTCGTGCACAACAATTATTTCGGGTAATATCTTCTACTTTATTTTTGCATAATTCACAATCTGCCAGTAAGCCATCTTTCCATAAATTACGTTCAATTAGTATCTGTTTCATTCCTTTTGGCTCACCATTAGAAAATACCATACTTTGTCTTTGATTATTAGGGCCAAATATTGTATCTCTCATCTTTGGTTGTTTTCCTCCAGGTTTTAAATTCATATTTTTTGCCACTAAAGCATCATGATTATAGTTTCCATGGTTTGAAGAGTTATCAAAAGCAAATAAGGCAATACAATTTGGAAATAAAATATTAAAAATTGGTATTGCTCTTTTTTTTACTTGTTCAACTAATTTTTCATTTGTCCAATAACCTTCTTGATTTTTTCCTGGTTGTAAATAAACTCGTGCCCTTTTAGAAATATTTGGATAATTTTTTATTTGATCATCACTTAATTTAAGTAAACCAATTTCTTCACACAAAAATTCACTAACCATAATTGATCGCCCATTGCTTTTTTTTCTTAATGGAAGTTCACCGGATTTTGCCCAAATTCCTCTTTTACCATCATTGGCATAAAAAATACATTCATCATGTGTAACTAAGATAATCTCTTTTTCATTTTCAATTAAATTTGGTGCAATTCGTTCCATCTTTTCACCATCATATTTTGCCATGAATTTTTCATATTCAAATATTTGATTTAAAAAAGATTTCCGATATTCCATCACATCAGAACGTTCATGCCCATCATAATATGTTCCTTGTTTATGTGTTTGATAAAAATAACCAAGAATATTTAACCATCTAGTTGCAGTTTGTACACTTATTGTTTTTTTTTCATATATATTACAATCAATTAATAAAGAATTTTCAATATATTCTTTGAATTTCACTGGTGTTATAGATTCACCTTGCATTTTAATCCATGTATGACATTTGTTAACTATATCTTCATCATCAACTAAACGAAATATTTTTTGATGCTTTCCTCTTAAACTAAGTGGAAGTGTATTATATTTTAACCAATATTTTGCCCATTTTCTAATTAAATATGATTTATGTGGTATTGATTCTAAAAAAATTAATTGTGCTACTTCTTTACTTGTTTTTAATTTGCCTTTGCTATTATTATCTAAATGTTTCAAATACTCAAATATTGCACGTTTTTTATTATATTCAACAATATTAATATCTGAACAGTTAATTAGTTCATTCTTCAAAATATCTATTTTTTCATTAATATTTTCAGGTTTCCATAATTCATTCTCTTCACTATTAATTTCTTGCAATTCATCAATCTGATTATTTGCTGTCTCATTTGTAAAAAATGTAATTTTCATATTATTTTTTGCTGCTTTGGTAAATGAACCATTGGGTCCATATTTATCATAATATGTTGATTTTGGAAGTTTTCCGGTCATATATAAGCCTCGCTTGCCTATACTTTTATCTGCTTCATTTTTCCAAGTAAGATCTAATTTTTGTAATCTTTGAAATCTTTCATTCTCTTCTACAAACCAATTGTCATCAANATTATTATCTAAATGTTTCAAATACTCAAATATTGCACGTTTTTTATTATATTCAACAATATTAATATCTGAACAGTTAATTAGTTCATTCTTCAAAATATCTATTTTTTCATTAATATTTTCAGGTTTCCATAATTCATTCTCTTCACTATTAATTTCTTGCAATTCATCAATCTGATTATTTGCTGTCTCATTTGTAAAAAATGTAATTTTCATATTATTTTTTGCTGCTTTGGTAAATGAACCATTGGGTCCATATTTATCATAATATGTTGATTTTGGAAGTTTTCCGGTCATATATAAGCCTCGCTTGCCTATACTTTTATCTGCTTCATTTTTCCAAGTAAGATCTAATTTTTGTAATCTTTGAAATCTTTCATTCTCTTCTACAAACCAATTGTCATCAATATTATTTTCATTATTTTCATCACTATCTTCTTCAATTTCTTCAGTATTTTTTTTAACAAATAAACCATTTTTATCCCGTTCTTGATTTTTGTATAAACTTTTTCTTTTAGAAATACGTCCCATTACATAACCATGCATGCATATACATATGATATTATATATAAAAATATTAAAATCTGATTGGTTGAAACAATAAATCACTTGACAAATACATTCCGAAATTTATTATTTTTTATATATAAACATATAAAATATCCCTGTACTTTAAACTTTAATAACTTTTTTTATTTTATATATTAAAAATAAAATAATCCGTGAAAAATATACCTATGGTCTTCCTTTACAATTTTAACGGATTATTTTTTGAATATCTATTTTAAATAATAAGTTATTGGCTTTTAAATAAAATTAATTTTTATAAGGTCTTTAGATGAGTTGCACCATAGCAATTAAATTAATGACTAATTCAATAATCGGATCTCCATCACATGCACCCTGCATGACAGATCAAATCTTTAATTAATCTAATTTCGATCTGTTTGATTAATTAATTAATCTAACTAGCTTTACTATTTTTCTAGAATTCCTTCTGTTAGAAAAAGAGAAAGAAAGAAAAAAAGAAATAAAAAAAAAATTTTTTTATCTATTGTAATGTTCTGCCGGAGCTCATTAAAAGTTCAAGGAGAAAATTCTTAGCTTTTTTTTGTGCATTCTAAACAAAGATAGAACAAATCCGGATTCAAGGCAGGAGAATGTCTTTCAGAAAAAGAAAGAAAGATATAATAATAATAAAAAAGGAGTGGGGATTGGTTATTGTTTAAAGGAATAAAAAAAAACTACTCTAATTATCATCAAGTTATTTATTTTATAGGTCCGGAGAAGAATCAAAATATTTGATCCTTTGCTGACAAGGCGGTGTGGTCTTTTCCAAATGGCTACAAGAAAAGAACATAAGAAGAAGGAATAAAGGGAAGTGTAGAAATAATAAAATCGGGGATTTTCTTNCCCTGCATGACAGATCAAATCTTTAATTAATCTAATTTCGATCTGTTTGATTAATTAATTAATCTAACTAGCTTTACTATTTTTCTAGAATTCCTTCTGTTAGAAAAAGAGAAAGAAAGAAAAAAAGAAATAAAAAAAAAATTTTTTTATCTATTGTAATGTTCTGCCGGAGCTCATTAAAAGTTCAAGGAGAAAATTCTTAGCTTTTTTTTGTGCATTCTAAACAAAGATAGAACAAATCCGGATTCAAGGCAGGAGAATGTCTTTCAGAAAAAGAAAGAAAGATATAATAATAATAAAAAAGGAGTGGGGATTGGTTATTGTTTAAAGGAATAAAAAAAAACTACTCTAATTATCATCAAGTTATTTATTTTATAGGTCCGGAGAAGAATCAAAATATTTGATCCTTTGCTGACAAGGCGGTGTGGTCTTTTCCAAATGGCTACAAGAAAAGAACATAAGAAGAAGGAATAAAGGGAAGTGTAGAAATAATAAAATCGGGGATTTTCTTAGGAGTTCAGGGGTGGGAAGGATTAGCGAAGCTTCCTAAGATGTATAGTCAATTACAACTCTAGGAACTTCCGACCTGGGGTGATATAGCTTTAGCCTATTCCCATGCACAGATCTCTTTAACACCCTGTCCTCCCTACTTCTTAATTTGTAGGCACCATTTCCCAAGATCTCATGTATATAGTATGGACCTTCCCATTTTTCTTCCAGCTTGTGGCTCCAAGTTTTCTCAAGAGCGGATCTATACAATAAAACCAGATCCCCAATGCTGTATGTCTCTAAAGTGGCGTTCTGATCATAACGAACTTGCTGCTTTCGCTGACTCCTGACTATTCTTTCTTGGGCTTGGATCCGGGCTTCCTCCAGGTTTCCTATTATATTTTCCATCCTTCTGATGATTAGCTCCTATGGACTAATGACATCTGGTGACTCCGATGGGTATGTGTGGACTGTTGTTTCTACTGGAAGCAAAGCATCTCTCCCATAGAGCAGGAAGAATGGTTCATGCCGGGTAGTGCCATGTTGATTGGTTCTATATGCGAAAAGAGCAGCCGGAACAAACTGGTCCCAGTCTTCATCAAATTGGTTGGAACATTTTGCTAGAACTTCACAGAGGGTCTGGTTAAAGCGTTCTACCAAACCATTGGTCTGTGGATGGTATTATACATGTCGTCAAAAGTAAAAAGCCATTGACTCAACTACTGAAATTTAGTTACGTCTATGTAATTGCGTCAAAATAATTGCGTCAATTGCGTCAATTGCGTCAATTTTTCATATGACTCAATTCCAAATTTTTAAATTTTAATTGCGTCTGACTCAATTCAATAGTTTTGACGACATGTATAGATGGTATGGACTGGACAGCTTATGCTTAACATTCATATGTTGACATAAAGCATCCACTACTCTATTACAAAAGTGGCTTCCTTGATCAGATAGAAGTTCTCTAGGGCATCCATGTCTGCAAATGATATCTTCGAAAAGAAAAGAGACGACATTTGCAGCATCGGCGGCCGGAATGGCTCTTGCTTCAGGCCATTTAGTCAAATACTCAGTAGCGACCACAATATATTTATTTCCCCGGGTTGTCAAAGGTAACGGACCTACTATGTCAATTCCAACCCGGTCAAAAGAATTCCCCACTTTAATGAGAAGGAGTGGTTCTCTGGTTTTTGGCTTCCCTCTTCTTTGACAAGCATCACAAGATTTGACGTATTTCTTGATATCTTCTCCCATCTGTGGCCAGAAGTATCTCAAGGAAGTTCTGTGGAGTGTAGTGGCGATGCTGAAGTGTCCTGATAATGGATTAGAATGCATACAGAACAAAATCGTTTCTACTTCGGAGGGTTTTACTACCTTCAAGGGCCTTTGCGAGGTTTTCAAATTTCTTTTGTACAGGACCCCTTCTCTAACAAACAGATTCCGGGTTTGGTGTCTTATTTTCTTAATTTGATCATCGTTATAGTCTTCCGGAACAGTGGAATCGCTCAGATATCTTAGAAATCGATAATAAAGGTTCAGATCCATATTTTCTAACAAAACTTTCTTATTATAAAAAAAATTTTTTTTTTTTTGAAACAGGAGGTTTCCCTTTTGCAACGTTTATATTGTTGATCAAGAAAGCCTTCTGGAGTGTTCAAACAGGCTTGACTTTTTTTTTTTTTGATTCCAAGCTTTTGTATATGAAATTTTATTTGTCTTTCTAGGATTATTTAGATTGGGTTGATTTCTAGGAGAAGTTTTTATTTAATAAAAAAAATTTGAAACTATTGGTGTAGTGAAAGTAGGAACCTGTACAAGTGTGCACAGATTAGACAATTTTTTTGTCTTGATATTTGACTTTTTCTTTATTTTCAATTTTTAGGTGTTAATTGATCGATTTCTTCCTCCGGCTAACTAAATGCGTCCGGAGAAGTGTTTATAACTTTTTTTTTTTTTTTTTTTTTTTTTTTGTTGTATGGTTTGTGGTTTTTGTTTCTACTTCGTTGTTTTTTTTTTTTTGATTTAACTTTTGAGCTCTTTTTATTCTTTTGTTATTGCTGTAATGTTTGTTTGTTTTTTTTTTTTTAATGTTCAATACGGGATAAGGTATCAACGTTGGAGTAATTCTTTCCAGGTTTATAAACAGTAGTAAAGGTGTATTCTTGAAGAATTGTAATCCATCGGGCTAACCTAGTATTTGGCATCTTATGGGTAAAGAGAGACTTCAAGGCAGAGTGATCAGTTACAAGAGTAAAATGGGACCCATGAAGATATTGCCTGAAGTATTTTACTGCCCAAACCACTGTCAAACATTCTTTTTCTGTAACAGAATAATTCTTTTCAGCTGGGGATAGCGTTCTACTAGCGTAGGCGATGACTCTTTTACGGCCCTCCTGATCTTTCTGAGATAATATGGCTCCTAGGGCCAAATCGGAGGCATCAGTAAACAAGGCAAATTCTTTATCAAAGTTTGGGTAAGCAAGAATTGGTGCTCTTGTGAGACAATTCTTCAATTCTTCAAAAGCTGTTTGCTGAGTTGCTGTCCATTTATAGCGAACATTCTTTTTTAGTAATTTATTCAAAGGTGATGCTATTGTGGTGAATCCTTCCACAAAACGTCGGTAATAAGAAGCCAACCCTAAGAATCCTCTAAGTTGTCTTAAATTTTTCGGAACAGGAAAAGTTTTAACCACTTCTATCTTGGATGGATCTGTGGAGATCCCATGTTCTCCCACCACATATCCCAGAAACTTCAGGCTTTTTTGGGCAAAAGTGCACTTCTAAGGCTTCAGTTTCAATCCGACCTTTTGAAGAATGTTGAAAACTTGTTGAATATGTTCAAGGTGTTCTTCAAAAGTTTTGGAGTAGATATTAAGATCATCTAAGTAAACCACCACATTCTTTCCAATGAGATCAGAAAATAGAGAATCCATTAAGCGTTGAAAGGTAGCAGGAGCATTGGTTAAACCGAAAGGCATTACATTAAATTGGTAGATTCCCGAAGGAGTGATAAATGCTGTCTTTTCTTTGTCAGCCAGGTTCATTTCCACTTGTCAATAACCACTGGCAAGATCCAGCGAAGTGTACCAAGAAGAATTCTTAAGCATGTCCAAAAGATCATCAATCCGGGGTAGCGGATAATTATCTTTCTTTGTGACTGCATTTAGTTTCCTATAATCTATACAAATCCGGGTTTTGTCTTTTTGCTTTACTAAGACAACCGGCGAAGTTCAAGGGCTTGAAGAAGCAGATATAATTTCCTCCTTTAACATTCTCCCAATTTCTTCTTGTAGAAACTTCTTTTCCTTTGGGGAATACCGATAAGGTTTTTGCTTGATTGGTAGGGCATCTCCAGAATGTATACTATGCTGAACAGCATTTGTTCTTCCTAACTGGCTGGATGAAAAAGCAAAGTCACAAAGATTATCTCGCAACAGGATTTCCAATTGGCCCCGGCATTCTTCGCTCAATTCAGGATTGATGTTGAATTCAAGAGGTTCTTCTTCTTCTTCGTAAAAGTAACAACCAATAATTTTACTAATCTCATCATCATTGCTCACTTCTATAGAGGTTTGTTCAAATTCCCTTTTCAAAAGCTCAGGGCTTTGGTTGACAAATTCAGAACCACCTTCCCCATTCAAGTCCTCAATCTCAGAGAGAGCGAAGAGCTGACTTTCCAATTCCTCCTCTTCAAATTCATCATCACTATCAGTTCCCGATTCACTTTCACTTCCCTCCGTTTTCAAACTTTCCACAATTGCCGGGCGATCATTTTCTAAAGGTTGGGAGAGAAGCTTTCTGAATTCTACTGGAATCTTTATTTTTTGTCTTTCCCATAAAATGACCATTTCTGAGTTACTCCAATCGATGTTGGTATTGACCTTGGAGAGCCAATCATTCCCTACAATTGCCTGATAAGTTTGGGCATCCGTTACTACCACGTCAATAGGGATCTGACAGCCTCCAACCTCAAAGGGGAAATCGGAAATCTCTCCTACGGCCCTTTTATTTTCACCATGAACACTAATCATGTTAATGGTAGAAAGTCTCTCCACTTTTATACCAATCTTCTGCAACAGGAGCGAAGAGACAACACTTCCGGAGGATCCACTATCCACAATCAATAGAATAGTCTTCCCACCTATCTTCGCATCACAGTACAGAGCGGTAGACTTATGGTTGGACTGGATTCCGATGTTGGCCCTTTGTTTTCTTTTGGACTGTGTTTTCTTCTTCTGTAAGCTTTTCATCAAGTCTTGTCTCATCCCGGAAGCTCCAAGAAGCAATTGGCCATAGGTAATATTAACCTTCTGGTTCTGGAGATCTGCCACTATAGAGTACTTTGGAATGAGTGAAGCAATCTGAGGTAATTCTTCTTCTAAGGATTTTCTTCTAGGGGCTGAAGCTTTCCGAAACTTGGGAGTGACTTTTAACTTTTTTGGTTTAGCAACTTCCGAAATCTTCTCCATGTTGACATCTCCGGTCTGAGCTTCAGATTGATCAGGATTTTGTTGAAATTCTACTATGACTTAAGGATATTCCGGCTGAGGTTCTTCTCTGGCCTTCCCTTTGTCCCTGGCCTTGGTTAGGATTGGATCCTTTTTTGCCATTGAACTTGGTCCTCCTCTATCAGCCGGATAATAAGGCGTGCTTTGGTACTCATGCAGGTTAAAATAGCTGCTTTGTCTTTTCAGGTCTTGGTCCCTTTCTTGGTCAATATTACTCCTATGGCTTCTACTCTGATTTGCTATAGTTGCCAAGAGGGTTTGGATAGTGCGTGCAGCGTTCAGGTTATTATCAGAGGGAGAACTACCTCGTGCAGCATTGGTATTTGTCTGAACCGGACTGCCCAAAGGAATATTATTTGGTGGAGTGGCTATACTATTATCAGGAAGATCATTCTCATTGGGGCGGTTAAAAGGTCTGTTCCGGGGCCTAGGACAATCTCTTATGATGTGGCCAGTGTTCCCACAATTGTAGCAAACAGGTCTGGGCCTGTTATTGAAATTGTTGTTATTATTATTAACCGGTCTTGGAGATTCTTTTCTTTGTAGGTTGCTGACTTGAGACATCATAGCGGTCACAGCTTCGGTCAACTTGCTGATTGCTGTTTCAATTGTATTGATCGGGACCGGATTACTACTTGCTACGGAAAAATTATTCGAATAGCAGGATGGAACCGGAACAAGAGAAGAGGTAGAATTATTCATATTAAAGGCTGGTCCTGCAGCATGGAATCCCAAGAGAGCAGCATATGTTGGATTCTGCTTCAACGCATTCTCATATGCTTTCGCTCTATTGTAAGCATCTTGAAGATTATTGGGGGTGAGCGAAGATACATGGAGACAAAACTCAGGACAAAGACCATTAATAAAGATCTGGGCTTTGGTAGAATCGGGGTACACATATCCTCCAGCCTCCACTCTCCTAATTATCTCCTTCATTTCATTATGATATGAGTCAACATCTTCCCCTGGAAGTTGTTTTCTTTGGGTAAGCTGGGTAAACCATTTAGCCTCCAAAGCAGCAGTTCTAAATTGTTGAATGAAAATAGGCCGGAAACTCTGATTCAAATTGCCAATATCATTCCATCTATCAATCCTGGGGTTCTGGCTCTTTCTAATTGTCCACCAAGTAGCAGCGGAACTTCTCAATCGCAGAGTAATAACAGCAATCTTCCGGTCAGGAGGAATCATATTGGCATCAAAAGCCCTTTCTACTTCTTCAATCCAGGTAATTGGATCTTGTTCTTCTCCAAAGAAATCAGGATATGATATCAAATTCATCTCTCTGGCCGGAGGGGCTATATTCACTACAAGAGGTTGAGTATTTTGCAGTTGCTGTACAAGAGCGGCCAGTTAGGCTGTAAATTGATCAAATCCTTGCTGTTGTTGGTTCATTCCTTCTGGGGGAGTATAAATGATTATTTCTTCTTCTTCCTCTAAAGTTTGATCACTAAGACTTTTTGACTCTCCTATATCGGAAGAAATTGGGGATCGGAAGAGACGGACTAAGGGGATCTCCGGGTCAAAAGTGAATGAATCTATTTTAACTATTGATCAGAAAAAAGGTATGTCGCTTCTTTTCCTTCTAATTTTTACTTCAATCTTCACAAATATTAACTAAAGTTGTGTATCTATTGTTCCAAATATCCACACAACCGGCACCAAAATGATACTACCTGTTGGGAGAGCGTGGGGGATTCTCAGCTAATTTACCAAGTTTAACCCGGTAGTTATCACTAAAAATAGTTATAGAGGTAAGTGATCCAATCGATGTTGAAGATGTGGATAAATAAAAAAAAAGGTAAAGAAATCTGGAATTTTGGACAAGAGAAGGTATGAAACTGACAATAGTTTATTTTTGACAAAAAGGAATATTTTCGGGGGGGAGGGAATAATGTAGAATAATCAATAATATGCAAAAGAAGAAGGGTGTAGAATTCAGGCGCAGGTTGATTAGTAAGATTCTAGATGTATACTAGGAAATTCAAAGAAAACGAAGTACACTGCGGCGGTCACGTGACTTTTCCAGGAAAACAATAAAATTATGTCGGCCAAAAGAAAAAAAATTAAGACTATAGACTATGTAATAGTATTTGATTAAAATCTGGAACAGGTCAAGATAACAGTAAAACAAAAAATGAATGTATTTTGTTCAAGCTTTATATATAAAGAAATAAAAAGAAACAGTTTCTTTATTGAAGAAATTAAAGAGATAATACAAGCGAAGCAAATTTTTAAAGAAAATGATTATATTATAAAGAAACTATAAACTTTATTAAAACGTTTTTATTACTTTTTTCTGGCCTATGAGCACTACTCTTACATGAGGAAGAAAATTAAAAGTCTTTAAATACTTTTCAAGATCTACTTTATACATATAAATAAAGAAATCTATTTGTTACATAATAAAAGTAAAGAAAAATAAGCAAAGAAATAAACAAAAAGGTCTATTCTAGTTTCTAAACAACTTGGCTTCTTGTAGATGGATGGCTGCTTCGAAGAGTGGTCATCTTTTAGATGGATTGTTCTTTCGCCAGGAAGAGTGGTCATCTTTTAGAAGAATGGTCGCTCATCCGCAGTTCCGCAGTTCGATTTTCCAAGTCACGTGTCACGTGATAGGCGCAGCCGAAAAATTATACATACGTTTCTTAAACAAAATAAAGAAAATAATAATNGGAACAGGTCAAGATAACAGTAAAACAAAAAATGAATGTATTTTGTTCAAGCTTTATATATAAAGAAATAAAAAGAAACAGTTTCTTTATTGAAGAAATTAAAGAGATAATACAAGCGAAGCAAATTTTTAAAGAAAATGATTATATTATAAAGAAACTATAAACTTTATTAAAACGTTTTTATTACTTTTTTCTGGCCTATGAGCACTACTCTTACATGAGGAAGAAAATTAAAAGTCTTTAAATACTTTTCAAGATCTACTTTATACATATAAATAAAGAAATCTATTTGTTACATAATAAAAGTAAAGAAAAATAAGCAAAGAAATAAACAAAAAGGTCTATTCTAGTTTCTAAACAACTTGGCTTCTTGTAGATGGATGGCTGCTTCGAAGAGTGGTCATCTTTTAGATGGATTGTTCTTTCGCCAGGAAGAGTGGTCATCTTTTAGAAGAATGGTCGCTCATCCGCAGTTCCGCAGTTCGATTTTCCAAGTCACGTGTCACGTGATAGGCGCAGCCGAAAAATTATACATACGTTTCTTAAACAAAATAAAGAAAATAATAATGAAAAAAAAATAATAAAGACAGGGACAAGAGGGACACGACAATAGAAGCGGAATAGAGGTAGGTGAGGAAGGATAACTAGTGCTAAATACTAATAAGCATTAATAAGTAATAATAAGAATTATATAAAGTATATGTATACAAGATTATATATATATATAATTATAAGGAAAAATAAATAAATAAATAGAAGAAGAAAAGTAAATAAGTAAAAAAAATAATCGTAACAACGTTCATATAGCGTATTAAATATACCGTTCTAGTGCGTTCTCTGAACGCTTCGTATATATAGCATACTAGAACGCACTGTTCTAGTTAGTGTTCCGATCCTTAATCCTATAAATCCGGATGGATCCTATAATCCGGATGAATTCTATAATCCGAATTTGTTTATTTTAAAAAGGATTTATCCGAAATAAAAACGGATTACGGATACAGATCATCCGGATTATAATTCGGATTATAATCCGGATTATATATATACATGTGACACACGTGACAATATTTTTTCTGTAATAATTTTGTTATTTATTTGTCACAGTCCTGTACTATGAAAATGACGACGGGGCGTGATGATATACTAATAAATCTGGGTGTGATAAATTAACGTCCACTCCTACAATAAAAAAATCCTAAAAATAAGAATGGATCCTAAAAATAAAGATAAATCCTAAAAATAAGAATGGATCCTAAAAATAAAGATAAATCCTAAAAATAAGAATGGATCCTAAAAATAA